>ML865350.1:23924-34447 GCA_009831015.1 Picea engelmannii | reverse complement strand
TTTGATCATTATAACCTTCAGATATATGCATCAAATTCCTTTCATTTCTGACGACTGCTTGGATCTTACATTAACCCACTTGACCATGGTTGGGGGGATTGACAGGGTACCCTAGCAAGCTTATACCCATAGGTTTTGGTTAGACACCAGAAGGGATTTTGAAGGGCCATCGTCCGCTCCCATCATATCATCACTCTTACATCTTATCTCCCACTCATCTATCCCATTACCCTAGTCCGGGCATTAGGAAGACATGTTTGTGGGGTTACACCTTATCTCGTGGGAAGAAGGGGCTAAAGGCCCAGGAGGTAAAAGCAGCTGGTAAGAGATAAAAGCCATAAAAAATAGAACCTAGAGATGCCTTGCCCAAGGATCCCTGAGAAGGCAATAAAAAGCCTCTCAATAAGAAACAAGAGGGACCCAAAGAAAAATGACAAAACAAGACCTAGCCAAGAGGATGGGAGGTCTCATCACGAGCCAGCCCATTATGTTCATGGGTACCTACCAGTATGACATTGCCATTATTTGGTTACCACACCAGGGCAATGACCTTTGGTTGCATGGCCAAGGGAAAGGGGGTCTCATCACGAGCTAGCCTTATAATCTCTGTGAAAGTATTTGTGGGTAACACTGTCAGCTCTAGTCACCACGCCAAGGCAGTGTCCTCTAGTTAGACCTTGAAATAAAAAGAAATAAAAAGTAATAAAGAAAAGAAAGAATAAAGGCAATAAAGGGCTTGGAAAGAATTGCATCCATGACATGTACAACTCGCTTTCTACAAAGGCACCCACGGATAATACCACCCATGTTTTTCACTCTACCTATATGTTTGGACATCCTCTGACCACACCACCTCATGTCACATGGCTTGGATGATATCCTCTGGAAACTTTCCTTTTCTTATGAATGTTGGCCCAATAGGGCATTTTGTTTTTTTCTTCAGCTTTGTATAGTAGATCATTGTAATGTCTTTGAGCTATTGGATGATATGCTAGGGGTTTTATGCATGCATTTGAAAAAATTAATGATGAAATATGATTGGCATTGCTATGATCCCTAGGACTAATGAGCCCATGGAGGGTGAAGTTTTTGATGTGTAGGATCATGCCCAACGGACAGGTACCAGTTGGACCGGTACACATGGGGAGATGATTAGTTCAGACCTCCATGGGGCTGAAGAGCCCATCAGATGGTTGTTGGAACCCCATCAGGGGCAGAGACAGGACAGTGATTGGTCGAGCCTTTGCACATGAGAAGAAGAAGGATGTTTCATCCAGGACGCTTTGGCGAAGACCAGCCTAGGGGGGATAACCCACTGCAGATGGAACGTGTCCCTTTGATGGCCCAGGACGTCATCTAGAGGCCCTTTATGTCACCTCCAGTGCATGGCAGTTTGACAAGGTAGTTTGGCACGTGTGGGAGAGTTTGGAGGCCCAAAGAGGGCCAACGTTTGTCATCTTGTGCTGCATTTTGCCCTAAAAAGGGCCAACGTCTCCCTCAAAAGGGCTTGACGTCTCATTTATTGCTCATTTAGTGTTTTATTTGACAATTTAATGTAAAATTGTATGATTTTTTGTTATTAGCCTTGTCGGCTATTTTTAATGACCTAAAATTAATTAGAGGTCATGATACACTATATATTGAGGATGTTTTCCCTCATTTGAACATAACACAATTCACTCACACTTGTGAGGTCTGATTTTTGCGCCCTCCTAGGGTATTTTGTCTTTCTAAGTGAGGCGCACTTGTTATTGGAAGGATTTTTTGGCATCTTTTGGCATTTCTCTCCAAGGAAGGTTTACAACTAGGGTTTGCACATGCTTTCTTCGTGATATGTAAGTGATTTTCTTGCAAAAATTCTTAATTGAATGGTTGTAGGTTTAATTTCTTGCATTTGCTTATTAAATTGTTGATTTGAAACCCTAGGTAACAAGCACACAAGTAGGTCCTTGTTTCATGTCCCCTTAGAGAGAAATATTTCGGCCATTGAAGAAGAAAAATTGAGCCTAGCCTTTGCTACACTCATCTTGCTTCTTCCCTTAAGCTAGCATTGAATTTTCTAGGTTGAAAAGGGGGTGACGTCCTAGGCCTAGGTTATCTACACCTAGGGCCATCATCTTCTAGGGTTTGAAAGCCTTGTCTTTACAACACTTTCTCTCACCTCATCCTTTAGTTAAATTTATCATTTATGCTAGCCGTTCTGCCAAGTTGACCTAAGGAAGGAGGAAAGAGCACGAGGCCTTGCTTAAGCAACACTGGAGTGAGCCTCTTTCCCCTAGGGTTTTGATTCTAGGGCCCTGCCTTTGCAGTACTTTAGAACCCTTTCCTCTTGTCTTTAAGTCTTCATCCTTTCAAGACCTTCTGCCCTTACCTTGTTTGACTCCATATACCCTAAGGCACTGATCTTTGGCCTCCAACATTGAAGTCCTAGTGTCCAAAACAACTCTCAAAACTTTGAATTTTGAAACCCTAACTAACAAACTAACCTAATTAAGGCTGACGTCACAGTTGGTTATCTCATCTTGATGCAGAAAATGTTGAATATATGCAATTAAATGATTATTTAAAGAATTTATTGAGTAAAGTGTTGGTTGGATACATTGTTGGCTTGATCATCTTGATAGTTGTTAATGAATTGATGCTTTTTTCATAGCTAATTGATAAAACGTTGACCTCATTGATATCTATTATTTTTTACATTGCTTATTAATTGATATCAGATAGTCATTGAAGTACTAACCCATTGAGTTATAGCTAGCATATATACTGTACAGTTGTTGTCTTGTTCCGGGCAGGTGTTTTCGTTTGGGCATACACTTCTTTATTGGCTGATTAGCCAGACTGTCTGACCTTGGTGGTAACCTGTGAAGGGGAAACTTTAATCTTGACTTTATACCTTTGCCTCTTCAAAACCCCAAGTTACTAAGGACGTCTCCCCTGGGTTAACCTCCCTAAACAGAAAGAACCTCCCCATTGAGGTGACATTGGGTGGGGAAGGTTCTTGTTACGCCAGTTTGGTCTCTATCCTTTAGCCTTTGACCTAAACTACAAACTGTGCGATAACATTTTGGCGTCGTTGTCGGGTAATCACTGAGTCAATCTTCCTCAACGACAAATCTTTTGGTAAGCCTTGCCTCAAAGACCTTTCTCTTACAAGCTTACCTGGCGACTCCACTAGACTTTATTTCCCCTTTCTTTGATAGTTTCAAGTAAATTATCTGGCAACTCCATCAATGACGACCCGTAGCGGGCGATAATACTCAAATCCCTCTACTGTGGCCACTGTCACTCTAACAAGCTCTGTGCCTCCAGTTAATCCTGATCCTCACAAATGGTCTTACTCGAAGAGTTTCAACTGTTTCCACTTTAGCAACATCCAAGGGGGGTTGCATGACTTACCCGAGGATGCAAACTCTTGGCTACCTTTCTTCTCAAGAAAGGGCACCCCTGGAAACTCGCATTGGACCCATTTTTGTGATAGTTTTGATTTTCATTTGGCTGGTCAAGATCACCCGGATGTCTTCATGAGGATCTTTGCAAGTTCCCTTATAGGAGATGCTAAAGTTTGGATTGATGGGTGTCTTAAGGGAAGCATAAAAAACCCTGAAGAACTACAAAAGGCCTTTAAAATAAGGTGGTGTGATAGTGAACATTCACAAGACTCCTTTTCCCAATACTTTAGTATTTGCAAAGGACCCTGTGAGAGTGTTGGAGATTTCAGTGATAGGTTCAACCTTCTCCTCAAAAAGGTCCAATCAAAGGTGGGCTTAGAACAAGCCATCATCGATCACTTCTCGTCCTCCTTAGAGGGAACCTTGCAATTCAACGTTAAGGACCGGTCACCAACAAATTTAGAAGAAGCACAAGACCTGGCCTTTCAGATTGAAAGGAACCTTGATTTTGACGATTACATTCATCAAAGAAATCTTACACAAAATTGTGAACTATGGGATCCTGGTAATGAACCTATGGTGAAACCTGAACCTTCAAGTATCCTCCAAGTCGAACTCGCTCCCACTAAGAGGAAATGGAGCCTTTCCCATGAAAGTGTTGTTCCTCCCCAAGAACCCCCTTTGAAAAGGACCCATCCGGAGGATGAAGTTGAGGTTGTCTTACCCGAGAATGTTGAACCAAATCTTCCTGAAGACTTCTCTCTTTTTATTCACCAAGTGGGACACCCTGTTTCCAGAGTTTGTGAGTTCACACCTTTTTATGTCTCCCTCTGAGTCAAAGACTTTCTCCTTCGCAACTGTCTCTTGCACCCAAGTGCCACAACCAACATAATGACAGAAGAAGTTATGCATCAATTAGGTCTAAGAATCTCACAAGCAAATATCGGAGATAACTTTGCAAAAGGAATCATTAGCAACCTCGAGGTAGCATTTGACTCCTGCCCCAGTGCTCCTTTCTTGATAAATGTGGTCATCATAGATGATGTAAACAATTTAGGGATTATTCTTCACAAAGACCTCATAGAACACTTGAATGGAATCATTTACAGGAAGCAATCCAAAGAAACTATCCCTCATCCTGAAGGGGGATTTTTCACCATCTCTAATGAGCCTTTCGTTGGCTCACCAGTTGAGACCCCCAATGAGACAAGTGACCAACTTTTATGCATCAATAGTGGCCTTAACGATTGGTTCATTCAGGAAGGGAAGTTGGATATGAACATCGTTGAAGAGACAGAAGCAATCTGGACCTTGGAATTCGATGGGTCACACTCAAGCTCTGGATCAGGCGCCGGAGTAGTTTTAACAGCTCCTTCAGGTGAGGTCTTTTACCACTCATACAGGCTGGAATTCTGTTGCACCAACAATGTGGCTGAGTATGAAGCTTTGATTCTGGGACTCAATCTAGCCATTGACAAAGGTGTTACAATCCTAGAAGTAAAGGGGGACTCAGACCTCATTGTGTCGCAAGTTTTGATGATACTTGCCACTAAAAATGAGAAGTTGAAAAAGTATCGAGATATGGCTCAAACCCTTTCAAAATCCTTTAGAAAAGTATCGATCAAAGCCATTCCTCGAGAACAAAACCACGTGGTTGATGCTTTGGCTGTCTCAGCCTCTTCTTTACAACCACGGGAAGGACCTTTTCACGACCTATGCAAGATGGAGGTTCTTTTTAGGCCCTCTGTTCCCGACAATTTGGAGCATTGGTAGGTGTTCGAGGATGATGGTCAAATTATCAGATTCATGGAAAATAGCAAAGAATTTACCGATTCGCAAATTGCTTTCCTGGCCGACTCTATGGATTTAGAAGTCATCAACTTGCAAAACAATACCTTACCAAAGGGTTGTATTCCCCTAGAAAAACTTTTTGACAGGCATGATGTTTTCAAGGGAAAGAGAACCAATAAGCAAGTTGAAGAAGCCCTGGAATTCAATATCGGTACAAAGATGGACCCAAGGATGGTCAAGATAGGAAAGGGGACCACCAAGAAAGAAAGAAAGGAGATACTAGCACTCATCAGAGAATTTAGAGATACCTTTGCTTGGAACTATGATGATTTGAAGGCCTATAGGGGGGATGTCATCCAACACGCCATACCTTTGGTAGAAGGAGCCAAGCCATTCCGACAAAAGCTAAGGCATATCAACCCAAAGTTGGCAAGCCAGATAAAAAAGGAGCTCCAAAAGATGGTTGATGCTGGTATCATAGCCCCTATCAGGTACTCTTCTTGGATGTCAAACTTGGTAGTTGTTCGGAAGAAAAATGGTGATATCCGCCTGTGTGTTGATTTCCACAACCTCAACCAGTTGTCTTTGAAGGACAATTATCCCCTCCCAAACATGGAACACTTGCTTCAGTGGGTCACAGGGACAGGGATAATGTCTATGCTAGATGGGTTCTCGGGGTACAACCAAGTCTTACTCAAAAGGGAGGACCAACTCAAAATTGCATTCACTACACCTTGGGGAGCTTTTATGTACCTAAGGATGTCGTTTTGTCTTATGAACGCTGGTGCCACTTTTCAGAGAGCAATGGACTTTTCCTTCAGAGACCTTATACAAAAGATCATAGAAATTTAACAAGATGACCTTACGGTTGTGTCCACGGATAGGAAAGACCATCTCTCCCACCTTAGGATTGTTTTTGAGAGATGCAGAAAGTATGGTATCTCATTGAATCCTAAGAACTCTGTTTTTGGGATTGATGAAGGAAGATTGTTGGGACACGTGGCCTCACAAGGAGGAGTCTCCATTGATCCTGAAAGAGTCCAATCAATAAAGGATGTCCGCTCTCCGGCCAACAAGAAAGCCCTGCAATCTTTTCTCGGAAAAATCAACTTCATCCGCAGATTTGTGCCAAATTTTGTTGAGAGGATAAAACCTTTAAGCGCTCTACTGAAAAAGAATGTTGCTTTTAGGTGGGGATATGAGACCAACAGATCTTTTGAGGATATAAAAAACGCTATCTCCCAAGCCCTCGTTTTGATTAGTCCTGATTTTTCGCAAGATTACATAATATTCTCATTTGCATCCCAGGATACTATTGCAGGTGTCCTGATGCAAAAGGACGTTGATAACTATGAATTTCCCGTGGCCTTTATGAGCAAAGTCCTAAGAGACTCAGAGTTAAACTACTCCATCACAGAGAAACAAGCCTATGCCTTGGTCAAATCCCTCAAACACTTCAGGAACTACATCGGTTACAATAAAATCAAGGTCTATGTCCCATACCCAGCTGTGAAGGATGTTTTATCACAAGAAGACTGCATGGGTACTCGAGGAAAGTGGGTTTCCAAAATCCAGGAGTATGACTTGGAAATAAAACCCACCAAGATAATAAAAGGACAAGGTTTGGCCCAAATGTTGACTGAAAGCAATCAGCAAGCCATACAGATGGGTGAGAATGAGCAAGTAAATGTAATGATCAGTGAACTAGAACATGACGAGTGGTATTCTGATATCGTTTATTATCTAAAGAACTTGTCTTGCCCTGATCATTTAGTGGATTACAAGAGAAGGGCTTTGAGATTGAGAGCTATGAAATACTGCTTGACTGAAGATGAACTTGGATGGAAAAATCTTGATGGCATTATACTTCGATGTGTAAACAGGGAAGAGGCAAAGAAGATATTGGAAGAATTTCACTCTGGGCATTGTGGTGGACATTTTGCTACTCGTACTACTGCCCATAAGATCTTGAGGGCCGGCTATTATTGGCCAACACTCTTTTCAGACACTTACCAGCACGTTCGATCTTGCCAACCTTGCCAGTACTTCTCCGGCAAACCAAGACTCCCATCTCAGCCCTTGAAACCGGTGATAGTAGAGGCACCCTTTCAGCGATGGGGTTTGGATTTTGTTGGTGAATTCAAAGACAATTCGAGTAATGGCTATCGGTGGATCTTAACAGCTACAGACTATTTCACTAGATGGGTTGAATCAATCCCTACAAAAAGGCCACCGAGGAAGTAGTCATGAACTTCTTGGAAGATCGGATCATAACTAGGTTCGGTGCCCCTTCTAAGATCACTACAGATAATGCCAAAGCTTTTAGCTCATATGCTCTAGTAGAATTTTGTTTCAAATATGGCATTACCCTATCCCCTTCATCCAACTACTACTCGCAAGGAAACGGATTAGCAGAATCAACCAATAAGAACCTCATGAATATTCTAAAAAATGTTATCGGAGAAAATAAAAAGTCATGGGATAACAAAATAAAATATGTAGTATGGGCAGATCGAATAACGACAAAAACTTCCACAGGGAAAACTCCTTTTGAGCTAGTATATGGACTTGAAGCGAAACTTCCTGTGAACCTCCAAATCCCTATCCTTCGGTTTGCTCAACAATACACCACAGATGTAGAAGCAATCCAAGGAAGGATTAATCAGCTGATAGAACTAGATGAGACACAGAGAGGTGCCTTGGGTCAAATGAGGAGAAGCCAAGAAAATATAAAAAACACCTTTGATCATAAAGCCAAGGAAAGAAATTTCGCCAAAGGAGATCTTGTCCTACTATGGGATAAAAGAAAAGAAAATCCCGGTATGCACAAAAAATTTGACATCCTATGGGGAGGCCCTTATAAAATCATGAGTTGTGAAGGTACGAATTCTTTCAACCAAGATACCATGGAAGGAAAAATTTTGAAACTGCCAGTAAACGCTTTACATATCAAGCGTTACTACCCTCCAGACACATGACTCCACAGCTAAGTATAGGTAGGCATTCTTCCATGTATTATACCATTTGCATTTCATATTAGTTTGCTTCCTCACTTGCATATTGATTGTTTTATTTCATTCATATACATATATTATATTTGTGGGGTGGCAATACCACCCCACCTTTGTTACTGATGCCCTTTTCGAGTCTGAGTAGGTCTGCAGGTTTATGCCAGAGATGTTGAGGTTCTCATGTGCTCTACGGTGAGCACATGTCCCCGAGTTGGAGCCAGATGTTATCCCCGATTTCTAGGGATAACTAGGAGAGCACGTCTCGAGGCCCACAGGTCCTAGACGTGGAGTACCGAGAGCAGGATTGACCTGAGCATGGCCCTGGAGGGCCCATCTTTCTTCTTCTTCATCAGACTTGTCCTGTCAGCAGCAGCTGCATCCATCACCTTCGGTTTGGACTTGTATCAGAGAAGACTCTTGCTCCATGAGGTAATTGGTCCAGGTATCATGGTATGTGTCATATTTGATCATTATAACCTTCAGATATATGCATCAAATTCCTTTCACTTCTAACGACTACTTGGATCTTACATTAACCCACTTGACCATGGTTGGGGAGATTGATAGGGTACCCTAGCAAGCTTGTACCCATAGGTTTTGGTTAGCCACCAGGGGGGATTATGAAGGGCCATCATCCGCTCCCATCATATCATCACTCTTACATCTTATCTCCCACTCATATATCCCATTCCCCTAGTCTGGGCATTAGGAAGACATGTTTGTGGGGTTACACCTTATCTCGTGGGAAGAAGGGGCTAAAGGCCCAGGAGGTAAAAGTAGTTGGTAAGAGATAAAAGCCATAAAAAATACAACCTAGAGATGCCTCGCCCAGGGACCTCCGAGAAGGCAATAAAAAGCCTCTCAACAAGAAACAAGAGGGACCCAAAGAAAAATGACAAAACAAGACCTAGCCAAGAGGATGGGGGGTCTCATCACGAGCTAACCCATTATGTTCATGGGTACCTACCAGTATGACATTGCCATTATCTGGTTACCATGCCAGGGCAGTGACCTTTGGTTGCATGGCCAAGGAAAAGGGGGTCTCATCACGAGCCAGCCTTATCATCTCTGTGAAAGTATTTGTGGGTAACACTGTCAGCTTTGGTCACCACGCCAAGGCAGTGTCCTCTAGTTAGACCTTGAAATAAAAAGAAAGAAAAATTAATAGAGAAAAGAAAGAATAAAAGCAATAAAGGGCTTGGAAAGAATTGCATCCATGACAGGTACAGCTCGCCTTCTACAAAGGCACCCACGGATAATACCACCCATGTTTTTCACTCTACCTGTATGTCTGGACATCCTTTGACCACACCACCTCATGTCACATGGCTTGGATGATATCCTCTGGAAACTTTCCTTTTCTTATGGATGCTGGCCCAATAGGGCATTTTGTCTTTTTCTTCAGCTTTGTATAGTAGGTCATTGTAATGTCTTTGAGCTATTGGATGATATGCTAGGGGTTTTATGCATGCATTTGATAAAATTAATGATGAAATATGATTGACATTGTTATGATCCCTAGGACTAATGAGCCCATGGAGGGCGAAGTTTTTGATGTGCAGGATCATGCCCGATGGATAGGTACCAGTTGGACCGGTACGCATGGGGAGATGATTAGTTCGGACCTGCATGGGGCTGAAGAGCCCATCAGATGGTTGCTGGGACCCCATCAAGGGCAGAGACAGGATAGTGACTGGTCGAGTCTTTGCACATGAGAAGAAGAAGGACGTTTCATCCAGGACGCTTTGGTTGAGCCCAACCCAGGGGGGATGACCCACTACAGATGGAACGTGTCCCTTTGAAGGCCCAGGACGTCATCTAGAGGCCCTTGACGTCACCTCCAGTGCATGGCAGTTTGACAGGGAAGTTTGGCACGCGTGGCAGAGTTTGGAAGCCCAAAGAGGGCCAATGTTTGTCATCTTGTGCTGCATTTTTCCCTAAAAAGGGACAACGTCTCCCTCAAAAGGGCTTGACGTCTCATTTATTGCTCGTTTAGTGTTCTATTTGAAAATTTAATGTAAAACAATATGATTTTTGGTTATTAGCCTTGTCGGCTATTTTTAATGAGCTAAAATTAATTAGAGGTCATGATACACTATATATTGAAGATGTTCTCCCTCATTTGAACATAACACAATTCACTCACACTTGTGAGGTTTGATTTGTGCGCCCTCCAGCATATTTTGTCTTTCTAAGTGAGGCGCACTTGTTATTGGAAGGATTTTTTGGCATCTTTTGGCATTTCTCTCCAAGGAAGGTTTACAACTAGGGTTTGCACATGATTTCTTCATGATATGTAAGTGATTTTCTTGCAAAACTTCTTAATTGA
>ML865350.1:1767-12082 GCA_009831015.1 Picea engelmannii | reverse complement strand
AGAGCTGCATTTTTCTGATCCTGGCCTTTGGCCACTCTCTTTATCAGACCTTGTCTATACTGGCTTTTAGCCAACCCCATCATTTCAGAGTTTCTCTGAAAAATCTGGTCTTTGACCACCAACTAACCAAGAAAAAATCAAATTTGAAAAAATAAAAAATAAATAAACAAATGTTTGTTTATTTAGAACCATATATATATATATATATATATATATTAAAAAAAAACATAAATTAAAAATAAATAAATAAATAAAATCGTTCTGCAAACTCTCCCCACTTCCCCCGTTCCCTTTCCTCCTTCTCCCATAACCGTCCCCTGTTCCCCTACCCCCTTAACCCCCGGACCCTTACACACATCTCCCCCACCCTTTCCACTCACCCACCACCCTCTCCACTCACCCGCATCACTCCCACTACCACCCCCACTCACACACCACTTCACTCACCCCTCCCGCAACCCTACCCCAAATTTCCTGTTCCCACGTAACCCCCCTCTAACCATCCCCGTAACCCCTCTGCAATTCCCACTACCTGTAACTATTCCCTCCTTCGTAGCCCAGTCCGCTAACCCCGATCCCCACTCACTCACCACCCGACTCACTACCCGGTCCCATCCCTATCCCCTACAACCGACCTTTGACTACCACTCGCACCCCTAGTGTAAAGTCGTGGCTATTAAACTGTATTAATTATAATATATACTTTATATTAATTTATTATATATATGATATATAATATTTATATATACATATATAAATATAAAATAAAATTAATATAAATACATATTAAAAATTAATATTTAAATCTAAAGAAATATATATATTCTAGAGAAATTATCATTTATATTGAGAAGTGGATCATTTATTATCGAAAAAGTGGGACTTCAGGTCGGGTACATCCAACTTAAATTATCGAACGATTATATAAACTTCATAATAAAAGAGATTATTTTATCATAAATTATTGACGAAAGCGAAATGGAGTCTATTAAGGAAAAATGAAGAATTTCTTATGAAGGGTGTCGCACTTCATGTTTTGGGTTATTTACATTAAAGGGAAGTATTCAAGGAAAAGAAGTTAACATCGTTGTCAGCATGACCCAGGATGAGATTTCTATTTATATTAATTTGGCGAATCAATTATTTATTTTGGAGCATAACATAAGTGAAAAGACAAATATTTTTTGCAAGAGACAATATAAAAGTAAAGACGTGCAAGTAAAAAATGATGATTATGAATATATATCTCAATTCAATCTTACAACTATGTTTCAAGAAGAGATTGACATCATTCTCGGGTTACACTAGTTAACAAAACTATAAATCTTCATTTTAAATACGGAAAAAAAGTTTGACTTTTCCCTATAAAAAGAAGATGATGACTCTTCAAGACATTACTATGAGGTCAAAATCGATAACACCTTCATCAAAAGACTTTAAATATATCTCGAAGGTGATCCTTTCAGATAATCAGAACTTGATATCAAAGATGCAAAAAAAATATGATGAAGTTATTGCTGATAAAAACCAAGAAATATCTCGCTTAAAAAATCATAGTGAAAAACTACTTATTCAAATTAAGAAGTCAAGGGACACAAAACAACGTGTCTAGGAGTTGGAGCAAGAGAATCAAGATCTCGGGAAGAAATTATCAGGAAATGATGAAGAAGCTTCTCGTTTGAAAAACCTTAATGAAAATTTGCTTGAAGAAATTAAAAAGATGAAAGATGAAAAGCTCGAGAATCGAAATATTATAAATAAAGTCGGCAAATCAGAAGATAAAGAAGAACTTTCACGCATAAGGGTTCATAATCAAGATTTATTAACACAAATTAAAAAGTTGAAGCGTGATAAGAAGACTTTACAAGAAAAGATAGATCACAAAACATCATTAGTCCATAAGGAAACAATGACAGACCCAATCAACATTACAACTCAAAAGGAGGCAAATCTAGTTGATGTAAAGAAGTTTTCAAATGTCTAGGTACAAACAAGCCAAAGATATCAAGAAGACTCAATTCCAAAATTTAATCAACAAAAAGCTACAAGTATACGAAGTAAGGATCAAGTTGCAAGGATGCCTTATCAACATCCTAATGACAAAAATCGATACTTTAGCCAATCCTTGTATCAACAGAAACAAATGACTAGTATGTTGAAGAATATTACTTCCACTACAAGTGATGCTCAAAATTGAAGCTATCATGGGAGTAGAAATGTATCAAGTTCTTTCCAAGAACCCTATAAAAAATCAAATCTGCAAAAGATCGAATTAGGATGGGCAAACTCCTTTACAATGCAACAGTTCTTCTCAGCACTTAGAAGATCCTATCGTCTAAGGCCCTCAACGCTTACTAACTCAATAATGAAGAAGCACAAGACAACCATTACAAGATAGAGCAAGAGATTTAAGTCTTCCATAAGGTATTCTTTGAGGACAAGTCATTTTTAAGGGGAAAGCAATGTTATGAACATAAATATACATATAAATAGATATTTATAACATAATAATTAATTAATAAATAATAATTATTAATAATGAAATGACATGTCTCAAAGGACATGACTATTGGTTAAGGGCACCCCTGTGTGGGCATATAAATGAGCCCTCATTCTCAATTGTAAATCATCTTATCTTATCTTATCTATTCATATTTTATACATTATTCCTACATGGATTATTTTGTTATATTCCAAGTATTTTGGATAATTCTTGTGTGAGTGAACTTTGTTCGTCTCACATACTTCATTTTTCTCAAAAAGATTTCACCACGCTTCTACCATACTTCTAGTCCCAAATAATATTGCATGAGACCAAGATCCTTCATATCAAATTCATTGGTTAATTTCCTCTTACAATGAATAATGAGAGGTTGTTGATATTATGGTAGATGCGGAAGGTATTTACCTCCACGTGTAAACCCGACGAGAATAGAATATTTCTGGAAGCAAGAATATACCCTAATTAGTTGGCTAATAACTTTAGAAGACAAGTCGGCTCAAGAGGATAATTTATATTAGGTTATTAGCCTCCAAGAGAAGAAGTTGGCTAAAGGAAATATTATATACTAAGTAAATTAGCACCCAGAATGAGAAGTTGGCCCAGGCAATTTGCCAAAATTAGTATAAATACAAGAGGCTAGTCTTCATTCTAGCAGGCATTCTCAGAACTGCAGAAGCAACACTTGTGCGCACTGCAGTTGGCTAGTTTGTGCGCAAGTTTGGAGGAGAGTTGTCGTTGCAGCTGTTGCAGCTAGCAGATTTCAGTTTTGGCTTGGACTCTCTCTTGGTTATGGTTTGGGATCTTCGATCAGCGCTTGTTACTCTTGCTTGGTGCGCTATTCTTGGAGAAAGATGCGCCACCCCTTGTTTGGCTATCTATCCTAGGGTTTACTTCCAGAATGATTCTTTGTCAAAGTTAAGGTGCTCGAGGGTGGTTTCGGCCTATGCTTGGGTGACAATAGTGATATTGTGTATGGTTAAAAAAGCACATCCGTCATATTCTAACAGGTTATGGGCCCACACCTCCTTCATTCAGTCTAACCACTGGAATGGAGCATAGTCATAAGGATACTAATCTCGTTGAAGAATTGTCACTAGGGTTTCTAGCAGGAGCAGTTACTAAAGCATTGTTGCTAGGGTTACTAGAAGGTGCAGTTGCAGAAACCCTAATCCTCTCGTTGAGACACCTTAAGTGAAGGGATTGACCTAACTTCTGGATAGACTAGTGTGCCCTAGCCTAGTGCATCTCCTGGTACTCTCAGCAAGCTAAGACGTCAAGTTTGAGTTTTTGGTCAAATCTAGGGTTGACCAAGTTAAAGCAGCCATGACTTACTCTATGGAGTCAGAAAACAAGTTACATGGGGCTTCTAACTTCAGATCATGGAAGACAAGGATTGATCTCATTCTTGCCAAGAATAAAGTGTTGGATATCGTGAAAGGAAAGATTGTGGAACCAGAGTTTGAAGAAGGAAAAGAGAAGGAACCACAAAACGTTGCAGTTATGGAGAATTTCAAAGACAATGACATCAATGTCATGAGTATCATAGTGGATTCTATAAAATAATATCCTACATCTCCCATATTGATTCGTCGAAGAAGATGTACGATGCCCTAACAAACCTCTTCTCAGTCAGAAACATTGGACAAGTAATGAGTCTGAAGAATGAGCTTCGTGACATGAAGATGAATGATGATGACAACATAACATCATACTTTGTGAGGATCTCTCAGTTAAGAGATAAACTACAAGCTATTGAAGAGATCATCTCAGAGAAGGAATTGGTAAACATAGTACTCAATGGTCTTCCCAAGACATGGAATAAATTTGCTGCAAGCATGAACACAAGGATGGAGTATCCCACATTTGAAGAACTTTGGATTTGTCGTGCACAAGAAGAATCAAGGATCAATGCAAAAGAGAAACCCCAAAATAAATACGATGATCAAGCCTTCACAGCAAGGTTCAAGGATTTCAGGAATAAAAAGAAGTTTGGCTCCAAGAAGAAACCAAATCAAGAGAAAGATATGTCAAGAATACAATGCTTCAATTGTCGAAAGTATGGTCACTACAAGAATCATTGTCCCGAGTTAAAGAAAAGGAAGGAAACACACAAAGCATCAATTGTCGAAGAAAGGGAACCCTCAAAGAAAGCCAAGTAGGACAAAACTGACTTCTTCTTCTAAGACAAGGTAACAATACTCTTCATAGTTCTTGTACATACCATGTTTTATGTACATATCTTGCATATCTATTTCCTAGAAGATAATATGTTCAAAGAGAAACTATACATATGGAAGAACAACAAGATAAGGATTGTTATCACAATGAATACAAGTCAGGAAATACACATGAAAGGATGAAGTACATCAACAACCCCTGGTAACAATTGATGTGGAAGTTATTACATATGTAACAATTGTAAGACAAGCCAAAATCATAATCAATCTTGAAGAAACCTAGAAGAAGTAAAGACAAAAAGAAGTCAACAATCAAGAGGAAATTGGAAAAGGACTTGTGACACTTTGCAGAAGGTAATAAGGATGCATACAGAAGCATGGACTCTGTTAGATGGAGGGAGTCGATTATATATTTCCAAAAGATGAGCATGCGTTCATGCATGAAGCAAGAATTAGGAGGGAGCTAATCCTAATGATCCATTAAAGATGATGAAGTATCTATCCATGGTAGCAACCATGAAAAGAAACACGTGTTCAATTTGACTTTAGAAGAAGTCTTCTTAGAAAAGAAGCCTTAAAGTATCCTTGGTTGTCCATCCACATCCATGATCCTATGATGAAAGAAATAAGTTGAAATCTTCAGGGCATGGAATCTATAGAAAACTCCATGAACCCAAGAGCTAAAGAGAAACATGAGGAAGAACATGAAGATTCCAAGAAAGAAAAAAAAGCCGCAACAACCAGTCATTATATCGAGAATCACAAGACTACCAACCTGACATGAAATCACTAAAAGAAATCAAGCATTGCGAGATCCAGAACTAGAGGTTCTCCCAGATGGAGGGAGAAGACTATGATGATTGCTTGTTCTAGTAAACCAGACATACCTCTACATGAGCGATTATATCGTCCACAATATTCATGGTTTGGAGTCTACATCGGATAAATGCAAAGACTGTTCTCCAGAATAATTGAACAAAAAGAGTATGTAGATAAACCTCAAGGTTTTGAGGTATACCAAAAAGAAACCCCTGTATGCAGATGAAAGAAGACAACTTGGTAAAGAACCTCCAATGCACAACAGAAGCGTGGTGAAAAACCTTTTATAACAGAGATATTGTATCAGAATGGTTACTCAAAAGCTCAGGATGATGGATTTATAATCCATGACAAACTCTCATGATGGCAGAAGAATTACCACTTGGATATGTTCCAGTTTGATCCTTGCCACAATGTTATGAGCTAGCAGGAAACGAAGATGAATCCAACAATGATATACCTTATTGATCAGAGTCATATGAAGCCTTCAGAGAAAACTAGTGTCCCAAAAAGACTGAAGTACATTTGATATCAAGCATTACACTCTCTGTGATGAAGTCCAGAAAGGAGAAAGTGGTTCTCCAATATATATCTCCACAGATGAGCAGATAAGCAGACATTTTGGTAAAGCTTTTGTCCAAGATGAAAGAGTTTGCGTACTCAAGATGGAGCTCGTGGAGATGACTTCCTTATTGAAAAAGGAAGAGACGACTCCCAGGTTGGGAGGGAGCACTTATGTGTTATTGATTTATGGACATTCATTTTTCAGTTTGAAAAATGGTCCAGGATGAGCAGTTCCTTTCTAGTTCAGAAAGTGGTTTGAGATTTATGACGGACATGCATTTTCCAGTTCGGAAAATGGTCCAGATCGAATGGTCATTTTCGTAATGAAAATGGTTCAATGGATTGAGGATATACCATAGACAATGATTCCCCTTGTGGTCAACATGGGGAATGGTCTAGGACAGTCTCTCTTCTTGACAATCACTCTCAGTAGTGGTCAAAAAGACTGGTCCGCCTTGCTGGACATTCATTATTTCGAACCTCACAATTGTGAGCAGTTTCGAAAAATGGTTTGTTTTGGAGGTTGGTGTAGGAAAACCATTTCCTTAGGAAATGGTCCGGACAGTCATTCCCTAGGGCAGATTCATTCTCTCCATGTTGCATTTTGTATGGGTGAATGGTCCAGGTTCAACAATCAGTGACAGGCATTCCCTAGGGCATAATCATTCTTTCCAGGTTGCACTTTGTTTAGTGCCGGAAGAATGGCCTGCATAGGTGAATGGTCCAGGCTCATAAATCGGGAAAATTATTCTTCCTTGCTTGAGAAGAATAGTCCAGATAGCTCATCATTGATGTTTTACCTTCTGAGGGCAGATGCTCTTCCAGATCTCACAGAGGTGAGTAGAAGAATGGCCCAGATGATTCAGTTTATATCATAACAATGTTTTTTGTACAGGTTGATGATATGATTGTTATGGAGACTGTATGTCTCCGGATAGTAGATGTATACTACCGTGGTGGTTGTGTTCCCATGATTGTGACTATATGTCACTGATCAAGTATTTGTGTGCTACTTGGTGTGGCAGTATACCACTGGATTGTAGTTGTGTACTACTATGGATAGACATGGTTGTGTTCTATTGAATGACATTGTTCCGATTGCCTTGAATACTATCAATAGTGTTGGAAATTATTATCAGCTGGATGGATGATCAATGAACAGATATTTCCTAGATGGAAAATGGTCCAGGACATTTATTCTTCTAGGACATATGTCTGGATTAGAAGAATGACTCTCGTGTCACTCTATGGAGTGAGTGAGTGAGTGACTTATCCAGCATCATGTCTGATTACTCAGATGGAGTATGGTTTTCAAAGACGATGTAGTCGATGACACTGATAGTGATGATGGTACTCATGATCTAATCATGAGACAGTTTATACGACTATGTTGATGCTACCAGGTGAATGGTATGTTTGTGCTCAAGACCATTACATTCAACACCTCCCTAGCTACGAGGGAGTGTTGATATTATGGTAGCTGCGGGAGGTATTTACCTCCACGTGTAAACCCGATGAGAATAGAATATTCTGGGAAGCAAGAAGAAACCCTAATTAGTTGGCTAATAACCCTAGAAGACAAGTCGACTGAAGAGGATAATTTGTATTAGGTTATTAGCCTCCAAGAGAAGAAGTTGGCTAAAGGCAATATTATATACTAAGTAAATTGGCACCCAGAATGAGAAGTCGGCCCAGGCAGTCTGCCAGAATTAGTATAAATACAGGAGGCCAGTCTTCATTCTGGCAGGCATTCTCAGAACTGCAGAAGCAACACTTGTGTGCACTGCAGTTGGCCAGTTTGTGCGCAAGTTGTGAGGAGAGTTGTCGTTGCAACTGCTGTAGCTAGCAGATTTCAGTTTTGGCTTGGACTCTCTCTTGGTTATGGTTTGGACTCTTTGATCAGCACTTGTTACTCTTTCTTGGTGCGTTATTCTTGGAGAAAGATGTGCCACCCCTTGTTTGGCTATCTAGCCAAGGGTTTAATTCCGGAATGATTCTCTGTCAAGGTTAAGGTGCTCGGGGGTGGCTTCAGCCTATGGTTGGGTGACAATAGTGATATCGTCTATGGTTAAACGAGCACATCCATCATATTTTAACAAAGGCTCTGTACCTGTCAAAAACAAATCATCAACATATAGTAGCAGGATCACATGTGCATCATTCACAACCTTGTAATAAAGGTTTGGATCAACATAGCTCTTGGAAAATCCAAGTTTCATCAATTAACTGTCAATTCATGCATACCAAGCTCTTGGAGCTTTGCTTGAGTCCATACAAGGCCTTCTTTAATCTGCATACATGGGATTCTCTCGGGTGTACCTCATAAACCTTGAGGTTGCTTTATGTATACTTCTTCTTCAATTACTCCATTGAGAAAATCAGTATTTACATCCATCTGATGCTACAAGAGATATGATGGCTCTAATAGAGGTGTATCTGGAAACTGGAGCAAATGTCTCATCATAGTCTTCTCCCTCCTGCTGGGAGAACCCTCTAGCCACAAATCTTGTTGTGATATCACACAACTTGGATTTTTAATTATTATTTCTATTATTGTTATTTAAGTTAGAATTTTAATTATCGTTCCAAAAAGATAAATTGGTCGAGTGACCAAAATTGAATTGTAAGACATTATTTTTATGAAATAAACACATGTGGAAAAAGGGGCACATGTTGAAGCATCTGTTAAAAGAGGGGGTTAGGAATCCAAAGGGGTTGGCCAAGTGGCAGCAGACTGAGACAAGATGTAGAGTTAACTTAACTTCAAAAATACACATTCCAGATTTATAGGAGAATTTGTGAACATGTGTAAAGTTGGATCTGATAGGTGGTCAGTGATAAGGAGGCTCAAGAAAAGTTTCACAAGTCCTAGGAAAAATAAAACAAGTCATGACAAGGGAATGGGATGCCATTCCAAGAGGGACGAATTTGATAGCTTGAGAAAGCTATGTGCAAACAAACTGGACACAATAATTTTTTTACAAAGATTACTCACAACACTGGAGCTTAGAATTCTGCAAGTGGCCACATAGGCAGCCCCTTGGATTCTGAAATCAGCTCGGGGGTGACAGAGGTGACAAAGGCTCTAGTCTAAGATTGGGAGGAACATGGAATTCAATGTGTGGTTTTCCCAAAGTTCCAATTTTTATTCTTGTTATGAATATGTCGATTTAAATCTTACTATGTTTTATTGTGTATCATTGTATCTAAAATCTTGGCATAAATAAACTATAACAATGTTAGAAATTAAGTGCATTATCAAAGAGGATCGATGTATATCATGAGTTTAGGTAGGAAAACTGTGAAAGAAAGCAATAGCTATTCGGATCGTAGATCTTTGAACAAAGTCATAGTACCAGTAATAAAGTAATAAAAGTCGTAGGTATAAATTAGTTAATAAATCAAAGTTTTATTCATATAAGAGACTTGCAAGGAAGAGAAACAAAGTTTCAACAATTACACTATGCATGTATCCGAAAAGGGAAATAGTTACAACGATAACATTTTTCATTATGCATGTATCCGAAAAGGAGAATTGTTACAGAGTTAACATTTACAAATTACACTATGCATATATCCGAAAGGAAAATGGTCACAGAGTTAACATATTATACCATGCATATATTCAAAAGGAAATAGTAACGGAGTTTAGTAAAATGTGCTATACATATGTTCGAAAGGAATTTGTTATAAAGTTTAAACATAATGCATCATGCATGAAATTGAAAGGAATCGTTGCAGAGTACACTTGCATATATGCGGAAGGAAATCATTACGACGACCATGTATATTCCACAAGGGAAATACCAGTAAAAAGAAACAGAACATAAATAATGATTGTATATAAATGAAAGAAAACAATAACCAAGGTATTACAAAGTTATGAAATGCGTAAACAACAAATCTAAGGTATGGACTTCCATGAGCGATTATACAATTTTATTTAGAATAATCCTAAAATGTGGTGCCAAACTCAAAGGTAGTTAAGGATTGGAACCTGAATACCTTTCTGAGCAAAGGTATTCATGCATCTCCATGATACCAACCTCCATGATACATGTACATCAAACAAGTTAGGATGCGGTACATAGTTATTTAAAACAACAAAAGTATTTACACAATTAAAAGATCAACTTACTGTGGGTATACCGAGTATCCGGTATCTTTGTTCATCGCTTGAACTCCACCTGAATGTACAAGGAGTTGAATGGCTAGTGGGTACCCTCGCATACAATACAAAGGGCCCATAATT
>ML865348.1:0-21489 GCA_009831015.1 Picea engelmannii | reverse complement strand
TGAGAACTCGTGAATTACGACAACGGAAATCCCGAAACTCCGATAGGAGTAGCCCGTACAGAAGGTAAGACCACGGTCGTAAAGGCAGTAAACCACAGGCTTGGCCTGGGGACTTAATGCGTAAGGAGCGCATCGGGATTTGGAGGATTGCGAGTCATGGGGGTGAATGAGTTTTAACATTAGAAACCCTGAATCCCGATAGTGAACCAGGGATTGGAATTCCGCTAAGGCAGGTTTGTGGGAAATTAACCCAAAAATTTTAAATTATGATAGTGGATATGTTACAACTGTTATGATATGATTTCACCACAAATCGTGCACCTACCCGGTATTGTCTAAATTTGGCCAGAGCGTGCATGATGGTGCCTATGTTGCATCAGTATGGCCCCAATTATAACACCCTCTTTTGTTACTTGCAGCTTGTAACGCTCTGATACCAAACTATGACACCCTCTTTGCATCAGTCGGGCAGGCACTTCTTCGCGGAATAACGATCTCATACTTAATTATATATATATGACATGCATTTAAGCAAATGAAACACATTTAAACTCAGAGTAACATAATAATTACTACTATTATAAATAATCAATGGCTTTAACATCAATTCGAATGCACAGCAGAATACATGATAATTATAAATACACAGACATGCAATAACATAATTGAAACAATATCTGGTACTTATCTTTGAAAACGGTGGTTATTCCACCAACTAGGTGCAGGCCTTCCACGAACCTCCCAGCCTTAGAACGTGCTACTCATCACGCTCGACAGTAGGTCACCCCCGAGCTAGGACTAACCTCCACCCCAAGGCAAGGAATCCTAGGCTAAGTTGAGGTTACAGGGAAAACACATGGGCACAAGGAAGGAATTCTCTCCCAGAAACCACTCATACTCACTGTTCACAGACTCTCCTTCCCCACATGCTTGTTCCACCCCAAGAGTATACACCTTCTCTGTCACCAAGACAGTCCTTCGGCTGCTAACCTCCCTTGCCTTGGGTTTCAGCAATAGACCGGACCAGAAGTCTTCGAGCTCTGTGGCAGCTACAAGGTTCCTTCCAGGAGTTCTCTCCTTCCTCTGCGCACTCTCTCACCTGAAGAGAGTCGCTCACAGGCCCAACAACCTGTTCTTCCAACTTCACCACCTCTCTCACCTGGAGAGAGTGTTGTACTAACTGGCCAATAAGCCACATGCAATCCAGCACTGTGTGGCCACAACAGCCAACTAGGAAAATAGACACGGGCTTTCCAGACAGGCTCAACAATGACAGGATGGTCTTGCGGATTATGGCTTTGGGACAGAAACTCCACTCATGAGCTCGATCTGCTCAGACAGAGGAATGCATCAGCTTTCCTAGAAATTAACACAGGTTATCCCTAAAATTCACACAAAGACTTTGCCCTCGATTCTCAGAATGGCACGAGGTCTCTTCCTGGGTCGAACGAGGCGTACGGTTCAGAAGATGCACCAGGATATTCTTGCAGAGGTTAGACCGTTCATGTTCAAACGGTCGGGTAGAATGGAGGAGAAAAAACCCTCACCACAACTCATCTCAGCTGTTTTATTTGCATGGGCTCAGGGTGACACTTGTCACTCATGAAACTGCATGCATTCCTTCAGCATGTTTTCCTTCCATTTGGAAGTTGATTGTCTTTCCAAAAAGAACTTAGGATAAAACATAATATTCACATCTCTTTTGGAATAATATTTTAATATTATTCCCCAACGACTTAAGCCCCTAGGCTTAGCCCCCAAGGCTCAACACTTAGCCCCTCTTCCCACCTTCCAGCCCCTAATCCCTTGCCCACTTTGTGGAAGCTTAGTCCCCCATCACTCATTCATCGTGGTCGGTCTGCACGCAACAGTGTTTATATTTTATTACTGTTCCGCATAATTACAGGTACAAAATCAGGCTCTTGGCCTTCAACACTTAGGCTCTCTGGCCTAACAGTTACATAAGCCCACTAGCTTATATAAACTCGGCTCACCAGCCTATAAAACATATTTACAATTCATTTCATAAACAGGATTTACAATAGGGCTCGACCTTGGGGGGACATTACAATCCCCCTCCCCTTATTTCTGCACTGTCCTCAATGCAACTTTACACTGCATCTGCAAGCTTTTCAAAATTTTCAAAAAGATGCGGGTACTCTGCCCGCATAACATCTTCATGCTCCCATGTCGCATCCTCGGGACCGTACCAGGTCCACTGGACCTTTACAAGCTCTATGGCTCGATTCCTGAGCTGTTTGCTTTTCCTGTCTAATATGCGCGCAGGATGCACTTGCAGGACACCTTCTGGTTCCACCTGAATCACATTCCAATCGATAACATGATTAGCATCAGGTATATATTTCTTAAGCAGTGAAACATGAAACACATTATGTACAGTCATAGATGCAGGTAATGCAAGCATGTATGCAACTGGCCCAATCCTTTCCAGGATTTCAAAAGTCCCTCAGTATCTTGTTGCCAACTTGGTGCAACTTCCCAACTTCAGGGAACTCCTGTTAGTTTTCACTTTCAGGAAAACATGATCACCCACTTTGAATTCTTTGTGGGTTCTGTTCTTATCCGCATAACTTTTCTGCCTGTCCCGGGCAGCTTTCAAATTCTATTTAATTTTTATCATTTAGTCTTCCATCATTTTGAGCAATTCTGGCCCAACTACTACTCTGTCAGCTGGATTATCCTAGCTCACTGGAGTGTTGCACTTTCTTGCATAAAGTGCTTCAAATGGGCTCATCTTCAACGATGCATGATACCCATTATTGTAGGCGAATTCTACCAAATGCAGGTAGTCTTCCCATCTTGATGGTTTATCCATCACATACATTCTTAGCATGTCCTCTATTACTCTGTTCACCCTCTCTATCTGTCCATCAGACTCGGGATGATATGTTGTACTAAAATTCAGATTCGTTCTGAATCCTTTGAATAGTCCTCTCCAGAAATTCGAGGTGAATTTCGGATCCCTATCAAACACAATCGTTTTAGGAATTTCGTGCAAGCGTGTCACTTCTTTTAAGAAGATATCAACAACATATGCTGCCTTGTGAGTGGTTTTCAGTGGAATAAAATGGGCAGCTTTTGTAAGCTTGTCCACCACAACCATGATCGAATCATGCTGCTTGCCCGTTCTGGGCAATCCTGTAATAAAATCCATGGTCACCACTTCCCACTTCCATTCCGGAATGGGTAAGGGCTGCAACAACCCTACTGGGTGCCTATGCTCAGCCTTAACTTTCTGACATTCCATACATTTGGCGATGTATTCAACGATCTCTCCTTTCATACCCGGCCAAAAGTAATGCCTCTTGACTGCTGCCATAGTCTTCTGATATCCAGGATGTCCAACATACGTCATGTTATGCATTTCTCTTAGAATAGCAAGTTTCAAATCCTGAACATTGGATATATACACTCTATTTTTGTACAGAAGTATTCCATCAGCTTCCAAGGTGTAATTTTCCTCTTTCTGCAGTCTCTCATGCTGATGTAGCTTTGCTACTAAATCTCTGTACTGCAAATTAGCATTTGCAGCTTCCAAAATTCTACCCTTGATATCAGTCCTGTACATGCTAATGGCTGAAGCATGTAAGTTGTGCACCTTTCTGCTGAGTGCATCAACCAACTTGTTTTCATTCCCTTTGATATGCTTGATATCAAGGTCGTATTCACACAAAAACTCCAACCACCTGCTTTGTCTAGCATTTAAGGTTGGTTGATCGAGAAAATATTTCAGCTCATTGTGGTATGTTCTCAATTCAAATCTCTTTCCCATGAGGTAATGTCTCCATTTCCTCAAAGTGTGGACGATTGTTGCCAGCTCCAAATCGTGAGTGGCATAGTTATTTTCATGCTCTTTCAGCTTCCTAGACTCATAACAGATTACAAATCCATCTTGGCTGAGAACTCCTCCCAACCCTTCCTTACACGCATCTGTGCACACCACGAAATCCATATTCGGATCTGCAATCCTCAAGATTGGAGCACTGGATAACAGCTGCTTCAATCGCTGGAAACTGTTCTCACACTCTTCAGTCCACTGAAACTTTTTCTCCTTCCTTTGCAAGGAAGTGATAGGGTGAGCTATCTTTGAGAATCTTGTTATAAACCTTCTATAATAGCCCGCCAGACCCATAAAGGATCTAACTTCTGTCACATTCCTTGGCGTTGGCCATTCTCGATTGCCTCAACCTTCTCAGGATCCACAACGATCCCTTCCTCTGAAATAATGTGCCCCAAGTAATGGATCTGCCTTTGATAAAAATGAGCAGTTGCTCAATTTGGCATACAGTTGGTGTCCTCTCAACACTTGCAGCACCATCCTCATGTGTTGTTCATGCTCTCCCTCTGACTTGGAATACACCAAGATGTCATCCAGGAAGACTATGACAAACTTATCTAAATAGTTCCTTAATACACCACTCATCAAGCACATAAAAACAACAGGTGCTTTTGACAATCCAAACGGCACCACTGTGAACTCGTAATGACCGTACCTTGTTCTGAAGGCGGTCTTGCTGATATCCTCATCCTTTATTCTTACCCGGTGATATCCTGATCTGAGATCTATCTTCAAAAATATTTTCGCACCCTTCAACTGATCGAAAAGATCATCAATCCTCGGCAGAGTATACTTGTTCTTGACAGTTACCTTGTTCAACTGCCGGAAATCAATGCACAGCCTCAACGTCCCATCCTTCTTTTTCACGAACAGGACCAGGGCACCCCAAGGTGACACGCTGGGGTGAATGTACCCCTTCTTTAGAAGCTCTTCAAGCTGCAATTGCAACTCTTTCAGCTCTGGCATACTCATTCTATAAGGAGCTTTCAACACCGGAGTTGCTCCAGGCATCAAATTTATAGAAAAATCGATGTCTCTCTTCGGAGGTAGTCCAGGTACCTCCTGAAATACGTCCTTGAACTCTGTGAGTACCTCATGGTCTCCAATTCTTGAGACTTCATCTCTGGATGCTTCCTCCACATGGGCTGCAAATAATTGACAACCTTTCCTGTAAAACTTCTTCAGCTGCATGGTTGAGATTTCTCTAACAACCACAGCTCTGGGAATTCCTTGGACTGTTTTCCAATTTCCCTCCTCATCAAGGCATGTAAACCTCTTGTTATGACAGTCCAAAAGGGCATGGTGTTGGTCCAACCAGTCCATCCCAATTAAACAGTCATAAGAGCCTAAAGGCAGAACATTCAATTCAGCCTTCGTGCTCAATCCATTCATGTCTATCGAACATGATTTAACCAATTCAGTGACCTTCCTCTTGGTTTCTGTAGCCAACTATACTAACCAAGACCTTTCATGTTTACTTCTTGATAAATGCAAACTTTCCACCACCCTAGGATCTACATAACTATGGCTAGACCTGGAATCAATTAAAATAATAAATGGTCAGTTATTGATCATACCTTCCACTTCAATCATGTGCGATTGAAATTTTGTTTGCTTGTTGTCTAGGGCTGCATAGATCCTTGGCATCCTGCTGCCCATATCCTCCACAATTTCAGCTTGCTGAACATTATGGACGGTTCTCGCTTTATCTTTTTTGTGGGGGCAGTCCCTGTATCTATGGTTTCCTTTATAGCCCCAACACTCCATAGGTGGTGGTCTGGGCATTTGCTCAACCACTTCAGCCTTCCTGGGCTCTCTAAAAGATAGTTGTCCCTGAGGACTGTTTCTGAAAAAGGGATGTTTGTTTCCCTTCTGCCTCTGTTCCTTCTTAAACTTCCTCTGGTCATCCCAAGTCTTCCGAAAAGTAGGCCTTTCTCTTTGTTGTTCATATAAGCATTTTTCCCTTCTTATTGTTTCTTCCATAGTCTTAGGATCATCATACTGAATCTTGTCACCAATAGAAGGTGGCAGTCCACTCAAATATCTATGAATCTTGACAGCCTCATCTTTGATGAACGAAACATACTTCAGTAGCTCCAAAAACCTTTGTTTGTATTCATTGATGGTCATGTTGCCTAGCTTGAGTTCAAAGAACTCCTTCATCTTTCTGTCATAGTATCTTTTAGTAAGGTATTTCTTCTCAAAATACCTCTTGAACTCCTTCCAAGTGACATCTTTCTCACTAATGTGTTGCAATTGCACAAACTGATCCCACCACATGGATGCTTTTCCTTTTAGTTGATACATCGCAATCCTTCATTCTGCATGAGTGGAATAATTCTTCAGTTGGAAATATTTCCTCATGCCTAGCAACCATGTTTCAACATCTTCCTCCTTCTTATGTTCTCCATCGAATGTTGGAGGCTTGATCTTGTTCATCTCTCCTTTCAATTCATCCCTTCTAGATCTTCGGTGTTTTCTGGTAGGGGACGGGCTTGAACTACTGTGTGCTTCCCTGTTGGAATGCTTTGGGGAGCGACGATGATGTTTGCTACCACTCCTCGATCTTCTTCTTCTCTTAGGGGTCCTGCGACTCTCTGTCTTTCTTGAGCCACTCCTCTTCTCTAACTTCCTTTCTATCCTTTCCAGGTTCTTCAATATTTTAAAGTTGAATTCTCCCTGTTGATCCCTGACCCTCATGAGCTTTCGGCTATCAGCTCGGCGAGCCTGGGCATCTTTCTGCAATCTTTCAATGAGTTTCATCATATGTCCTTCCTTATCCAATTCTCTTCCGTGCCCATTGGAGTTCGATCCTTCGACTCCCAGGTTGACATCCCTTCCTTCTCTTTCGCTCTCTAAAATGGAGGCAATCCACACCTCTTCCATTTCTATATTCGACGCAGATTCACAGTTGTCCTGACACTCGTTGAACTCTGCACACACAAGGTGCAATCAACCGCAGTTTGTCAGGCCCTTAAACCTTCAAGAAAACTTACAACATTCATAAACCAACGTGAACAAGAGAAAACGTTTTGATTCCATCAAGTTTTCTAAGCTCTGTTTGGCTCTGCAATTTTCGAGACTTCGGAACTTCGGGTCTCGGTCCACAAAGATCCAACAGTTAAATCCTCGACGGTTCTTTTGTCTTCGAAAATTTCGGGGCTTCGGAACTTCGGGTTTTCAGGTGATGGCTTCCTCTTTTTCCCTACCTTCGTAACCAAAAGCACCTTTCGCAACTTCGCGAGTCGAAGACCCTTATTAACCCTTCTTCCTCCAAACACCGATACCCGAAATGCGATACGGGTATGGCTCCCTCCTCGCTAGTGCCTACTACATATAACCGTAGGCTAGGGCTACGTGCTAGCACCCCTCGCACCTCGCAACTTCGCGAGTTGGAGTGTTGAGCCTTTGTGCTCCTCCTTTGCGAATCCCGAAATCCCGATTTACTTTACTCTCTGGGCCCACAGCACAGCTGTCGCCCTTAACCACGGTGGCGTGTGGGAGGTTCAGAAGGTTCGATGTCACCTTCGGTGACGTCACCGGGTCCCACCCTTCTCGCTTGACTTCTCGACTCACTAGCACGTGGTACACCCTCATGTGTCCACGTCCATTCCAACATAATCCAACGATTAGACCTTTCACAAATCTACGGCGCAGATTCTTTCGGGGTTTCGGGCATCAGGAGTTTATGCATCCACCCTCTCGAACTTTCATTTTCTGAAATCCCGAAATTACTGTCTACCCCTCCACTTGATCCAACGATCAATTTCCTATCTTACAATCTACGGTGTAGATCGTTTTGGAATTTCGTGTTTCGCTATTTGGCTACTTGCGAATACAATGTTCTTTCCTTTTGGTTTCCCGGGTACCGAAACCCCGTCCGGCAGCCAAGTGTTTCCCCTCGATGGACGGTCCCGACAAATTCGGGGTTTCGCGTATCACGATTTTCGCGTTCTTGTGCAACTCTCAAGGGTTTGTTTAAACCTTGGGCACGTTTTCCAGATCTGATGGTCAGGAGGGTTCTCCTTTCCTCCGAACAGATCCTACGACTCCAACACTTCTGGTGTGGAGTCCTCTCTCCCGGTGGCCTGATACCACATCGGCTGCGGTTATAACACTGCTACACCTCCTGAGCTTTGTAAGCACAATCCAGTAATCTCCTTGGCACTGAGGAGCATGCAAAGGTCCGAAATTGGTCCTCCAGACACAATTTCTCCTCAAACTCTTGGTCCAAAGACCCTTATCTGGCCCATCTAGGCTCAACGTCGAAACCTTGGCTCTAATACCAAACTGTAACACCCTCTTTTGTTATTTGCAGCTTGTAATGCTCTGATACCAAACTGTAACACCCTCTTTGCATCAATCGGGCAGGCGCTACTTCGCGGAATAATGATCTCATACTTATATATATATATATATATATATATATATATATATATATATATATATATATATATATATATATATATATATGACATGCATTTAAGCAAATGAAACACATTCAAACTCAGAGTAACATAATATTTACTGCTATTATAAATAATTAATGGCTTTCACATCAATTCGAATGCACAACAGAATACATGATAATTATAAATACACAGACATGCAATAACATAATTGAAACAATATCTGGTACTTATCTTTGAAAGCGGTGGTTATTCCACCAACTAGGTGCAGGCCTTCCACGAACCTCCCAGCCTTAGACCATGCTACTCATCACTCTCAGCAGTAGGTCACCCCTGAGTTGGGACTAAGCTCCACCCCAAGGCAAGGAATCCTAGGCTAGGCTGAGGTTACAGGGAAAACACACGGGCACAAGGAAGGAATTCTCTCCCAAGAACCACTCATACTCATTGCTCACAGACTCTCCTTCCCCACATGCATGTTCCACCCCAGGAGTATATACATTCTTTGTCACCTAGATAGTCCTTCGGCTGCTAACCTCCCTTGCCTTGGGTTTCAACAACAGACCGGACCGGAAGTCTTCGAGCTCTGTGGCAGCTACAGGGTTCCTTCCAAGAGTTCTCTCCTTCCTTTGCGCACTCTCTCGCCTGGAGAAAGTCGCTCACAGGCCCAACAACCTGTTCTTCCAACTTCACCACCTCTCTCACCTGGAGAGAGTGTTGTACTAACTGGCCAACAAGCCACACGCAGTCCAGCACTGCGTGGCCACAACAGCCAACGGGGAAAATATACATGGGCTTTCCAGACAGGCTCAACAATGACATGATGGTCTTGCGGATTATGGCTTTGGGATAGAAACTCCACACATAGGATCGATCTACTCAGACAGAGGAATGCATCAGCTTTCCCAGAAATTAACACAGGCTATCCCCGAAATTCACACACGGACTTTGCCCTCGATTCTCAGAATGTCACGAGGTCTCTTCCCGGGTCGGACGAGGCATACGGTTTAGAAGATGCATAAGGGTATTCTTGCAGAGGTTAGATCGTTCACGTTCAGACGGTCGGGTAGAATGGAGGAGAAAAAACCCTCACCACGGCTCATCTCAGCTGTTTTATTTGCAATGGCTCGGGTTGACACTTGTCACCCATGAAACTGCATGCATTCCTTCAGCATGTGTTCCTTCCAATTGGAAGTTGCTTGTCTTTCCAAAAAGAACTTAGGATAAAACATAATATTCACATGTCTTTTGGAATAATATTTTAATATTATTCCCCAAGGACTTAAGCCCCTAGGCTTAGCCCCCAAGGCTCAACACTTAGCCCCTCTTCCCACCTTCCAGCCCCTAATCCCTTGCCCACTCTGTGGAAGCTTAGTCCCCCATCACTCATTCATTCTGGTCGGTCTGCACGTGGCGGTGTTTATATTTTATTACTGTTCCGCATAATTACAGGTACAAAATCAGGCTCTTGGCCTTCAACACTTACGCTCTCTGGCCTAACAAGTACATAAGCCCACTAGCTTATATAAACTCGGCTCACCAGCCTATAAAACATATTTACAATTCATTTCATAAACAAGATTTACAATAGGGCTTGGCCTTGGGGACATTACACCAATACCTTCTCCTGAGGCATCACACTCCAAGGTGAAAGGTTGGCTGAAATTTGGTAGGGCTAAGACTGGGCATGTGCTCATCACCTTTTTCATCTTATCGAATGTAAATTGGGCCTCCTCACTCTATTTGAAATCTCCTTTCTTGGTCAAGTCGGTCAAGGGTGCACAAAGATGAGAGAACCCCTTGACAAACTTCCTGTAGTAAGTGCACATGCCTAGAAATCCCCTCAATTCTGTAAAAGTCTTAGGTGTAGGCCACTCCATTATGGCTTGAATTTTTCTACTGATGTACCTGTACCCCCTTTGCTCCGATGATGTGTCCCAAGTAAAGAACCTATGTCATTCCAAACTCACATTTGGACTTCTTAGCATACAATGATTGCTTCTCCATGATAGACAAAATTTGATCCACATGTCGAAGGTGTTCCTCCTACATCTTGCTATAAATGAGAAAGTCATCAAAAAATACCAAGAGATGCTTCCTCAATTGTTTGTTGAAGACATGGTTCATACAAGATTGGAACATGACTGGGGCATTGGCTAACCCGAAGGGCATCACTAAGAACTCATAGTGACCATAGTGACACCTGAAAGCAGTTTTTGGCATGTCCTCCTCCCTCATTTTGATTTGATGGTAGCCGGAATGTAGGTCATTTTTTGTGAAATAGACAGCCCCATGCAGTTCGTCCAGTAGCTCATCAATGCTTGGTATAGGATACCTATTTTTGATTGTTTTCTTATTTAATGCCCGGAAGTCAATGCACATGCACATGGTTCCATCCTTCTCCTTGACCAACATCACTAAAGAAGCAAAAGGGTTGGAACTCGACCTGATGTACCCCATATCCAAGAGCTCTTTGATTGCCTTCTCTATCTCGTCTTTATACTTCTTTGGATGTCTGTATGGTGTGGTGATGACTGGTTTTGCTCCTGCCTCCAACTCAATGATGTGCTCAAACCCCTTGTTTGGTGGCACCCCTGGTGGGATAGGTCCAAACACTTTGTTGTGTTTGTTAATGATTTCCTAGATTTCTGGTGTGCAGTGAACCTTGCCCTGCTCATCCACACGTGCCGAAATTTTGCATTCAGCTGCATATACTATCTCTTCTCTCCTGAAGATGGCTTCCATCCTCTTGGCCATAATTACCTTGGTTGAGTTACCTGTCATGCCTTGAAGCACTACCTTTCATCCACCCTCCTCTGTGAAAGACATCTCCATGGTATTGTAGTTGGTGGTAATAGGCCCCAACGTACTGATCCACTAAACTCCAAGGATTATGTTTGTATCTGGAAGGTCCATCACATACACATCCTGTACCAACTCATGGCTACCTAATGTAAGCTTCGTGCCTAAAATGTACTTGTCACAAGGCATGGTGCTCCTACCTGATACCTCCACCTTGAACCCTTCAAATTCAACTGTGGGTATATGCCTCCTCCATAACAATCCTGAGTCAATGAAGTTGTGAGAAGCTCCCCCATCAATCAATACTGACACCTTTTGCCCCTGTAAGACTCCTCTCATCCTAAAAGTGTTGTACTTGGGCAGTCCACTGATGGATGCCAAGGTGGCTTTCTCCTCAGTCGTACTGTCATGACCTATGGTCTCCTCCTCTATCGTCTATGTGGTGTTTGCCTCCATGTTCTGGATATGGCTGAAATCCTCCTCCTCCTCATTGTCTGAAGTTACCTCTATGTAGTGCACTTGGTCGCGACACATGCATTTGTGTGATGGGTTTCATGGCTCTTTGCAAGTGTAGCATAGTTGTTTCCTCCTCAACTCCCTTATAGTATTCTCATCCAATATTCCTCTGCCCTTGTCAAACCCCCTTGGGTCACGTCCTCCTGGGATCATTAGAGCTCTCTAATCTCTTCCTCCTGTGTTAAGAGGTGGTCTAGGCACAAATTTCAGCTTTGCAGCTGGTCCTAGGTCTCTCATCCTCCAAATAACATCCTGTAGGTAGGTGAGCTTAAAAGCCTTTACCCAACCCTTCAATGGTTCCATCAACCCCTCAGTGAAGAGCATCATAAGTCTGGTCTGTGATACATCCTGCACCATGACCGCTAGCCTCTGGAATTATTCAATGTACACCTCTGGTGCTCCTGTTTGTCTAAGTTGTGTGAGCTCTCGGAAATGCAACTTAGGATCCCACTGGTCAAATCTGTCAATGAGTCTCTGAGTGAACTCTGTGTATGCCACTATCTGATTGTGGCCTAGCATTGTCAATCCATGATACCACCAATCATGAGCTTTTCCATCTAAGTACATGGTGGCAAATTTGATGGCTTCCATCTCCCTCATGGGGTTAAGCTGCAGATAAGTATCCAGCTTCTTTACCCATGCCTGTGATGTCATCTTGGTCATACCATCAAAGTAGGGAATCTCCATCATCCCTGCTCTGTGCTCAAGCTCATAGTTTCTCATGTGGTTTGGTCTAGGCTTGTTTCTGAATTTGAGTTGACAATATTGATCTAGGGACATTTGCTGAATCGTCATACTCAAATCGTTGTACTCCCTGGTACACTATGTCATCTGCTCAACAAAGTCATCCACCTGTTCATGTTGTGCATGTTCATCTGTGAACGTGGGCAAGTATGGTCTAGGGGTAGCCCTGCTACCCATCTGTCCATGTGGTGTACTCCCTCCATGGCTTCCCTCAAAATGATGATAAGGAATATGTTCTGGATTATACCTGTTTCCACCGTGTGATCCACCAATCTCCCTGTGTTCATACGTCTCTGGACCTTTCCCTTTGTGATTCATCTCCATCAATAGATGGGCTATCCTAGTCTGGTTCTCATCGACCTTCCTCGGGTTCTCATCTACCTTCTTTAAGGTCTCAGTGATTTCGGTTTGTCCCCTACGGTTTGCATCATAGTTCTCCTGCAAGTGGATGACCAATTTACTTTCTGTTTGGTTGATGGATTTATGGAACTCCTGTGCTAAGAAAGCCAAGCCTTGTGGCTCACGGTCTTCCTTTGGCCCATATAGATACCATTGTACCTATGCATGCGCTAATCCTCACAGGATGGGAGGATCAGAGCTCTGATACCACTGCAATGTTCCCAAGCCAATTTTTTCGCTTGGGAACACTAGCTAACCCCTGAATCAACTGTTGATTGTTTGTGTTTGCAGGTTTGGCCACTGATATTTCGGCCTTAGGGTTTATTCAGTTATTCAGTGTAGTTTTATCAAGTTATATTCAACACAATGCAAGATCAATACACAAGATATGAACCAGAATCACAGATCTGGCCTTTTATTAAGAGAAATAAGAACCTGATACAAGATAGAAGCAGATCTGGAATAACTTCATATGGCTCCAAGATAAAGATATGAGCTGCTACAAAATGCTCTCGAAAATACAAGATAATTCTCCCAAAGGTTGAATGCAAGATGATGATCAATACAAAATCTAGGGTTTGGCTTAACCCTCAAGCCACTGGCACATCCTGCTGAAATAATATTGAAGAAGACTTCCAAATGCTACAAAACTCCACCAAGTGATAGATTAGGGCAAGGGAAGCCCCCTCTTGAAGTATGGAGCCCAAATACTAAAACCTCTTCCTCCAAATGTTGAAACCCTAATCTGGTACGACCCTCCTAAAACCCTGAAGTGCCAACAATTCGGCCTGGATGAATGAGGTCTCCAAATCACCTGAAATTCTCTAGGATGATAGATCGAGCAACCACAAGCCCCTAGAAGAAGTTTCAATATCATATATGAGGTGGAGCCTCCTAGATCTGAGAATCACTGAATCACCAAGATGACCTCCTTCCTTCAAAATCGTCCCAACCTTTAGATAACAATCCAATCGTAGTAACTCTCCAGAAACACCTCCAAATTGATGAGCAAGGTCCAGCAAGCAAAACCCAAGAGCCAGAATCTCCCAAGGCTCTGTCAATAACCTGGATCGAGCTTCTCCTCAAACAATGGTGCGCCCCTGCTGGAAATCCCTGAATAGTATGGCCCTGCTGCTCTCTTGAATCGATGAAGGAACCTGTGATGAATTTAGAATGGTGTGGATGGAGTATTTCATCCTCGATATCAAGCTTGGAACAAGTGAGTGGAATCTTTCACCACTAAGTTGCTCTCTAGGGTTTGTAAACTCAAAACCCTCAAAACTGTGTGCTCAAGAGCTCAACAAGCAAATACCAAAATATCCAAGATGAAATGAGAGGTGCGCCCTAGCCTTTCTTTTATACCTCCATTCTGTTTTCATGTTGAGTTAGTTTAACCCTCAGGTTCAACTCCTAACTCAACCTCCAGTGTTATATTTCTTCATTGAGTTACTTTTTGCCCTTTTTCCCTTTTTCCTAAGTCAACTTCAAATTATAACATTAGTTTGGTTGACTTTTCCCCATGTTGTGTGAGACTATGGTCTAGTGGGGATGTCTAGACGACTAATTCTTCCCACACCTCTTCATCAAGAGGTGGGGGACATTACATTATTTAAATTGCATTGATGTAAAAGTGGCATTAAGAGAAGGTGGTAAAGTTTTCGAGAATACAGATGGCTTAACATTGCCTTGGGATGTATTATATTTCATATAAAAAAATTGAGAGTTGTATAAGTGGCTCACACCATCTCAAATTATATTATATTTATTATCTCATTCTTAAAATTTGAAAAAATTGCTTAAACACACATCGGAATAAATGTGTCATGTATAATGAGATATCTTAAAATAATAAATGTGGTAGTTAAATCATTTTTTTAAATGTGTCAATGGTAGAGGTGTTTAAAAAAAAATGACATATACATTTCATCGGCTCTATCACCCCTACTATGTCCAGGTAGATGTTAAAAGTGTTTGTTTTCATGAATGATTTGATTTCATTTTTTCTTTAAAGAATAAGATTTATAATTTTTTTTCATTTTGTTCAAAAGATTGTTTCATCTTTGGTGCTAAGTTTGTATAATCCAAATGCTCAAGGAGTTTTTTAGCAAGATGAATTCATTTATGCATTCAAAATTGCAATTTAAATAACAAAAAAATGCCAAATTTGTGTAGTCAACAAAAAATAACCAACACCTAAAACGTTTAAACAACACCCTAAACATATACTCACAATACATAGATTTTTCTTTCGAAAGTCTAAACTCAGTGGTCATCTATTGTTCCTTTGATTATTTTGTTCTTTATTATTGATGGACACCAATATACAAGTGATATTGCATGTACATCTAAATAATCTCCTTTATTATTTTATAATTGGTCTACTTTAGGTTATTAAATAAACTAATGTATGTTAAACTTGTCTTGTGACATTTACATAATGAATATATGCATGAAGTAAATGATCAACTTCTATTTTTCTTTGACTATGCAAACAAACTATAATGAGTGGGTATGTACAAACTGCTCTACATCAAAACACATAATTCAAACGATGTAATTATAAAATATTTTGATTATTAATAATTAAAATTAATTTATATTATATAATTAAAAAACAAAATTTATGATAAAATATTTTTATTATTAATAACTAAAATTAATTTCTATTAAATAATTAAAATCTATTTTTCTCAAAAAGATAATAAACATATAACAATGTTTTGTTTAAATTTAAGTAATGGAAAAATGTATTATATTAAACAAAATGCATGCTTAAAAAAACAATACTTAAATGGTGGTTAATTATTAATCTTAAAAGAATGTAAGTTTTCAAAGAACTACAACATTTCTATATATATACGAAAAAGATTAAATAGTTCTCATGAGAGGTAACTTTTATTTCTTATTGAATAGTTTTCATTAGATGTAACTTTTATTTGAAAAAAATAACAAGTTAAAAAAATATTGAAATAGCTATATAATATTTTTTCTAGTTACTTATATTAAAATATATTTAAAATTTAGACATCTATATAAAGAGAGATGAGGTGTAGGTATATGTTTTGAACAACAATGGCAATGAAATTTACAACAACAATCAATAGCTTAACTTACTTTGTTTTAAAAAGTGTTATAGAGAAAGAGGGATAGAATATGAATCTCCATGATTTTAAATATATATTAGTGTTTTGAAACAACAATTACATACAATATCATTCAATAATTTGTTTTTCATAGTTTTATTAAATATATATATATATATAGAGAGAGAGAGAGAGAGAGAGAGATTTCTAAATTCTTATAGGTCAAATACCCATTTTTATCATTGACAAAGATTTAAAAATAAAAATAAATGTTAGAATAGCATTCAAATTTATTTTAATTAAGTTCATCCATTGGTGTGGGTGCCTTGAATGGATGAACAATTTCAAATCTAAATTTATTTGTTGGTGTAGTAGTGGCTCCAAATCTAAATTTAATTAGGTTTATGCATTGCTTGGAGGTGGTTTGAATGGTTGAACAAACTTCAAATTTAAAACTATTGAGACAATTGAAATTGTCCTTTTGGTGGAACTTAAAATAACATTAAATGCAAAGTTATTTATCAATTAATTAAACAAAATGTAAACATAATCCTAAGGCAGGGACTAGTTGCTTTGCAACTATTGCCCTTGCTTGTAAATATATCAACTTGTTATAATAAAGTTTTTTTTATTAGTCGATGACTCCTCATGGAATCTTATAAGGCCACGTGCAACGTGAAAACTCCACTCATCCATTTTATGTTATATACATCTCCCTCTTCCTTGTGTTAAATTGGAGACTTCTACATGACCCCTTAATTGTGTTTAGAGTTGAATTTTCACTAAAAAGTTTAGCTTGTTTCACAAAATCAATGATGCATGTTAATTATTTAACAAAACACCACATCAAAGATGTATATGAATTATTTGACAAAATTTTAAAATTATACATTTTTTTAGCAAGTGGAGGTACTAATCATCAATTGGGTTTAGCTTGGGCGGTTGAGAGGAGGAGTGTCCTCCCTACTTAGCTTCAATTCTCACAAGTGACATATTGAACTCTTAAGGAGTATATTGTTGACAAAAAGCTTCAACCTTCTACAAAATCCAGTTTACCTTGGGTACCATTCTTGGAATGAGGGAAGTGTCTCATGGGTTTCCTTGAGAAATGCATTACGCTAAAAAAAGTAAAAAAAGTGGGGGTACTAAGGGCATTTTTTTTTTTGTACGTGAGTGTAGGAATCTATATTACTGGAAAATATTATGATACAAAAAGTGGGGATCCAGGTCTGCATAGAAGGAAACCAAACCAGGGGGTCCCTAGTTGCATAAGTTGATAGTAACGAGGGATGGTACTGGTCTGCCACCAAGGGAAACCAAACCAGACCTTCCATACCTAGTTTGAGAAAAAAACACAAACATAAAAAAAGAAACTAAAACATCCCCCTAAACCAGAGCGTGTAAGATATCTGAGCTAACCTGACAACGCCTGCCATTACTGCCTATAGACTACCAAATCACTAAGTTAGAACTATGAAGTGTTTCAGCACCTGGGGGTGCTCCTTCCTTCCATCCATCTGGCTCTTGTTATCTTCCTTCTGGGAGGTCGCACCATGTCCATCGACAGGTCTGATGTCCATGTGATGGACATAGCATAGGTAGAGGTGGAATTGAGTTGCCAACCGCTCCAGCTTGCATTTTTTGTCCTTCTCTACCTCTACTAACAATTTGGTAATAGTTTACAGGCTGTTGATGCGATGCAAGATCTCGTCCAACATTGTCTTGTTTTCCCTGTTATCCTCCTACCTGGCTTCTTCCATTTCTGAATTCACTTTCCTGATCATCATCTTGGTTAGCCAAGCCATCTCCATCGTTTTGTGGTAGAGGGTTTCCCTGGGTTGCGTGGCCCCCGAATCAGTTACCTAGTCTGCTTCCTATACCAATGCATCCCACGCTTTACCTTTGTGCTTGTCCTTTAATTCTTTTTCCCACCGGGTGATGGTCACCTTCCCCTTCGGCTCAACCAGAGTTTGGAATGTGCCCTCTGCATCTTTCGTTGCCTACTCCATTCTTGTTAATCGCCGCTAATTGTTCAGGACTTCCTTCCCAAGGGGGTTCCTCTTCTTGTGCTTTTGCTTTAGTCACGCCATCTCACTTTGCTTTCCGCAACTCATGTTCTGGTCACTCAGCCTGTGCCTCACTTCATAAGTATTCTTACTTTCCCTGCCCTTGACGTTGTAATAACCCTTGTTGGTGCGCTCCTTTTGTTTGCGTCTATTTCTAATGTCCCTCTTCTTATTAACCTTTGCCCTTTGCGAGCCCATCCTTCCAATCATGCTTTGCCCGCGGTGGTGAGCACTTCTGTCAATTTTTCTTGTTAAGGCTCGTATGATCATGATGGGTTGTCCTTTGTCCCTGTGCGATCACTGTCCTTCCTCACTTGTGATCCGACTGTGCTGCTCTTTCTACCTGTACTTGTGCCTGGTGGATCGATCTTGGTTATCATCAAGCCCTCATGCCTTACGTCATTCGTTGCATGCGACTTGTTGCCTGGCCTTTCATTCGTGCTTTCCCCACAACTCTTACTGGCGTATTGGCCTTGCTTCTGGTCGCCCGCCTGCTGCTTATTGTGATCTTGCATGATAATTGGTGGCAGAGTTTTAGGCAATCATATTTTGCCCGGGGCCCGCATACCTTCCGAGAGGCCTTGCGATGTCCTCCTCGATGTGACCTTCCATGCTTAAACTGCCTTCACGATCTTTTGCCGCCAGGTGGTTGTAGTTTGTTCTGAGTTGCCTGCTCGAAATGTTGATCCAAGTATCGTCTAGTTATGGGCCTTCCATGCTGACCCCCTCATTGGCGAGCCTGTCCACTAGAGCATTCGCTGACCTACGCACCCAACGCAACTCCATTGTATTCAAAGTTCTCAGATGCTCTTGGATTTTCTATAGGGAGTGTGCAAGGCGCCAGTGTTGCTGAACCTTGCCCAGTCTGGTGACATTTTGGAGAATTTTCATCATGTTGATAACCAGGGTGGAGTCACCTTCCACGATGGTGTTTGTCGTTCTTTCACGACTTAGGATTTCAAGGCCTAGCTTCAGGGCTCCAAATTCCACCGCATTGTTGGTTGAGTTTCCCATGCTCCCAGCGTACAGTCGGATGATGTTGCCACCACTGTCTCTGATCACTCCACCTGCCCCTGCCACTCCTGGATTTCCTTTTGTCGCTTTGTCAAAATTCAGTTTGAGGAACCCTAAAGGAGGGGAAGTCCAATTGCGGGCTCCTATTTGGAGTTGTGGATCACGTCCTACAGGTATGTTGTTACACCATTCTTTTAGATGGAAAAAATACAGGATGCGAGAGTCTTGGTCTGTAAGTTGTTATTTCTCCTTATTGCAGTTATGGCTCTGCACCGTTCCTCTTATTTAAGAGACTTTTGCATCCTTTAGCCTTTCTTTCAGTAGGATTTCATTCCTGAAGATGTGTCGATTCCTTTCTTTCCAGATTGCCCAAATGATCATCCCCGATATTAGATTCCAACAAAGGTTCACCATTTCATTTTCGGTGTAACCCTCATTCCAATTGTTGATGGTTGCTCTAATGTTTCCCCGGATCCTATTGGATTGGTGGAAGATGCATGCCGCCCAATCCCAAATCTATGTTGTGTAACTGCATTCGTCGAGGAGGTGATCAGTTGTTTCCTCCTTGACTTGACAGAGATGGTAGCGAAAGGGATCTATGAAACCCCTTTTCATGAGGTTCTCCCAGGTTAGAATTTGGTTGTGTAGAACTAGCCATTCAAACATTTTGATTTTTGGCCATTGGGGGCTTTTCCAAATCTTTTCCCACTGTTGCTCCAGATTTTCTTGATCCTGGACCGCGATGTAATACTGTGCTTCTTTTAAGTTGAATTCACCCCCATTTTTCCTGCCCCACCTCAATTGGTCCTCTTCTTCCGAGACCCTAATTTTCCTTTTCCCCAATTCCTCCTCCACCTCTTTCGTTATTGTTTCGATCCAGGCTATATTTTGTGGATTAAGCTTGTCCTAGATCCTCCATCTGGCACTACCATCCCTTTGCTTCCAGTAATGATGGATTTTTGTTTTTCCTTGCCCAATCATTTCCTATTGGAGCTCCTCCCTGTCCAGATTTTCCATTCTGGGTTCCTGTTGCCATGCATCCTCCCAGAACCTTGATGTTCTACCATTTATGACTTCCCAGAAGCTGTGTTTCTGGATCCAGTTCTTATTTCGCCAGGCGAGATTCCAGATGGTTGATCCCTCCCTTGTGCCCATGAACCGAATTCGCTCCTAGTCGTTGATGTTTGGGGCATACTTGGCCTTCCAGAGGTTTGCCCATGGCACCGATTTGTCTTTTACCCATCTCCGCCAGAGCTTTGCCCCGTAGACTTCATTGGTTACCTGTGGGTCTTGTAACCCCAGGCCACCTTTGCCTTTTGGTCTGCATACCTTATCCCAGGCCACAAGAGCCCATTTTTTTTTTTTTTTTTTTTGTGCCTCGCCACATGAAGTCTCTTTGGAGGGCTCTTATCTTTTGTAATATTCCTTTGGGGGTTGGAAACACTCACATCATATATGCCAGAATTGCTTGTAGAACTGTTTTGGTGAGGATAAGCTTTCCGGCCAGATTTAGAGCTCTGTATGTCCAATTCTTTACCCTCTCTTGCAGTTTGTTGATAACTCCTTCCCATGCGGCATTTCTGTAGGCTCTATCTGTTAGGGGGATTCCCAAGTATTTCGTTGGGAGCATTTTGCGTTCAAACCCCAAATTGTTGGCCAGGTTTCTTTGAATTGTTGGATTAGTGTTGAAGAAATATATCATGGATTTGGAGTGGTTGATTTTCGCCCCTGAGGCTTCCTCGAAGTATTCTAAGATTCTTTTAAAAGCCTTAGCTTCCTTTACCAGGGGTGTGCCATGGAGTAGGGTATCATCCACAAACTGTTGGTGTGTGGAGGTTGGACAATTTTCAAATGGTTTGATGCCTTTTATTTCACCAGCTACAGTTGCGCTTTTTATGCTTTTTCTTAGCCCTTCCATCATTAGAATGAACAGGAAGGGGGAGAACGGATCCCCTTGTCTTATGCCTCTAGATGGACATAAATGTTTGGTTGGGGCTCCATTGATTAGCAAGGAGTAGCTTGTCATTGAGACTAGAGTGACAATCCAGCTGATCCAGTGTTGGTCAAAACCAAAAGCTTACAGTGTCTTGGCCATGTAGTGCTAACTTGTTTTGTCATATGCCTTCGCCAGGTCAAGTTGGATTATCATCCCCCCTCTCCTTTGGATTTTCAGCGTGTGAATAATCTCATGGGCGTGGATGATATTGTCTAGGATTTTTCTTCCTTCCACAAAACCCGCATGTTCCTGTGAAATCAGTGTGGAAAGGAGTGGCTTCAGCTATTGGCTATGACTTTGGAGATTATCTTGTAAACTACATTGCATAGAGCTATAGGACTGTAGCGGTCTGGGGTCCTAGCTTCATTTTATTTTGAGATTAGAGTGATCATTGTGGCATTTAGAGCTTCCAAGATGGATGTCGATCGTGTTATCGCACGGTTTGTAGGAAGGGTTTAAGGCAGCTTGAGTCAAGGCTTAAAACCGGCGTAACAGGAGCTTCCCCACCCATTGTCACCTCGATGGGGAGCTCTTTCTATTTAGGATGGCTAGTCCAAGGGAGACGTCCCTAAGCAATCTGGGTTAATGAAGGGCTAAAGGT
>WSFP011427770.1:0-22058 GCA_009831015.1 Picea engelmannii | reverse complement strand
ATGAGCGACATTCATCGGTGTTGTGAAAGGGGATTTTGTGGAACTTGCACCATTTTTCGGTGTCCTTCTTTGTCTTCCCGTGACCCTTCTTTTCCTGTGTCTTGGACTGGTTTTCGAGAGACTGTTTGTTAGGGCCGTCTTTGTCATACTTCAATTGTTGTGGATTTGCAGACCCAAAATCCCATTTTTTCTGGTGCTTTAATTTCTGCTCGATTTTAACAACATATTGATAAGCAACACCGAGTGATGAGATGTCCAGAAAATCCATTTCATTCTGGATGTATCTGTGTAGAGCCCCATAGTATTTCAGAATGAAAGTTCGCTCGGAATCTTTGATACCCAACTTGGTGTGCAAGGTATGAAAGGTATTGGTGAACTCTGGAACTACTTGGCCCCTCTCCTGATGCAGTGTGGTCCATCTCATGTACTGGTCATCATAGTTGCCAATAGGGTAATACTGTTCCTTTACCGCATCCACAAAAAAATACCAAGTGGGATCGGCCCCGTATATTCCAGACTCCTCTATGGAACTTTTCTCCCAGTAAGTTTCCCACCAATGTTTTACATGAGGGAGAGCTTTAAGGACTGCGAAGGTGATATTTTATTTGTCGAAAAAATTGTGAACAGAGAAATAACCTTCTAGCTGGGTTAACCATTTTTCTAGGGCTTCTCCATCTATCTTTCCTTCAAATACAAGAATATCAAAATTAACTTGTACCTTGAAAGGCGATGTGCCTCCAAAGTGGCCGCTTGATGAAGATGTGCCTACTTTTATCGGTATTCGTTGAAGGATGTGGGAAAAATTCTCCATCATTTCGTCCCTCTGTCGCGTGAGAGTTTGCTCAAGCAACAGATTGATAGGATCGTCTACTCCGTCGTTTTTCTTTTCTTCCACCATTGAGGATTTCTTGGGTGTGCGAGAGTGATTCTCTTCAAGAGAGATAAGATCAAAACCCAACTTGCTATACTCAGACCTCTTTGGGGACATGCACTGAAAAAACAATCAAGAGCAGCCTGCTCTGATACCATTGATCCAGATTATTTTCCAGACGGAATGAGATCGGAGATATAATAAAGAAATGCACAGAGATATCACATATATTTAATAATATAACATAAATGAATCAGATATGCAACGATAAACACAAATATATAGTAATACACGATTTCTATTAATGAAAGAAATGTACAGAGACTGTAAATACAGAGTGAAAGGCTCGCTAGAATGGTGGAAGTTTATCTCTGAGAAGAGATGTGACGGCTACTCGCATTCGAAAGAAGACGATTACAATGAGGATCTGAAGGCCTTTTTACAATAATAAGGAATGCCAAAAACCCTAGACATCCGAAAAAATAACCCTAGCGGATGAAGTGCCAAAAGTCACGTGGGCCCCGTTTGGATAAGTGAGTACATCAACTTCCCGGGGTCGTAACGTTTGCATACGATCTCCGTTTTAGGCGTGTGATAGATTTTTGGAAAGTTAATTTCAAGGAGATTCATTTTGGGGGCTCAATCATGCCTTTGGCCGTAATTGAAAACCTTGATCTCGAAAAAACTTCATTTTGGCCCTCAAAATGGCCCCGAAAGTTAAAAACTGCTAAAAATAGTAAATTGCCCAAATTGCTAGAAAACTGTTTTGAGCTAGTCAGAAAAGGTGGGTGGCCACTGATATTGACCTAGATAAATCCTCCCTCCTTAGGAAGAAATGGTCTCCATTGTGTTGAGTTCCCGGGGAAGAGGGAAAAGCATTTGCTGAATCTGCATCTTTGTGAGCTGCTTGCCTTGCTGGAGACGTTGCGCTGCTAAGTTTATGAAAGTTTGTCTCGAACCTGTTGTGGCTGAGGCCTTTCAAAAAGTCATGATACATGAGAGGACGATGTGTAGAAGGAATCTTTTCGCTTTGCTGCAACCTTGTTGACTTGGTTCTGTTTGATAGAAGGTGCTTGGGGCAACGCTGTAGTGGTTACAATGTCATTTTGTTCTCTTTTTGAATAAATTGTGAAGAAGCTAAATTTTGAAGTATGAGATACTACCTTGCAACACTTTTTTAGTGGAACAATAGTTGGAACTACCTCTGGTATTCTGTAGAGATGACCCCACAGAGAAACAGTGACGCTGCGGGGTCGAGACTCATAAACAACATGGTGCTTCCACATATATGGTTGGCCCAAGAGAACATCACAGACATCCAATGGGGCAACATCACATAATACCTCATACTTGAAGGCTTGAATACCGTATGAAAATTGACATTGTTGGCTGATACAAAGATCTCGTCCTTGGAAAAGCCACCCGTTGTTGTATGGCATGGGTGTGGTGTTGTTGACAATCCCAACAGTTTGACGACCTCTGCTGAGATGAGGTTCTTCTAGCTTCCGCTATCAATGATAAAATGAAGTGGGGTCCCATTCGCCAACATCTGTGAATGAAAAAGGCGCTCCCCCTCTTCAGGATCTGTTGGTTCTTCTGGTTGAATTGCTACAGTCACGACAATAGAAGTGGGTTCCGCGTTAATGATCTATCCTTTACCATTATTTTCAGAATCAAATTCGAAATCAAGATTCAGCTCTTTGTCTTTGATCTCGTCCACCAAAAACTGTTTTGAGCGACATTCATCAGTGTTGTTCCAAGGGATTTTGTGGAACTCGCACCATTTTTTGGTGTCCTTCCTTGTCTTCTCGTGACCCTTCTTTTCCTGTGTCTTGGACTAGTTTTCGGGAGACTGTTTTTTAGGGCCGTCTTTTTCATACTTCGGTTGTTGCGGATTTGCAGACCCGAACTCCCATTTGTTCTGTTGTTTAAATTTCTGCTCGATTTTAACAACATATCGATAAGCAACATCGAGTGATGAGATGTCCAGAAAATCCATTTCAATCTGGATGCATCTGTATAGAGCCCCACGGTATTTCAGAACCAAATTTCGCTCGGAGACTTTGATACCCAGCTTGGTGCACAAGGTATGGAAGGTACTGGTGAACTCCATAACTGCTTGGCCCCTCTCTTGCCACAGGGTGGTCCATCTCATGTACTGGTCCTCATAGTTTCCAACAGGGTAATACTGTTCCTTTACCGCATCCACAAAAGAATCCCAAGTGGTATCGACCCTGTATATTCAAGTCTCCTCTGTTGAAATTTGCTCCCAGTAAGTTTCCCACCAATGTTTGACATGAGGAAGAGATTTAAGGAGTGCGAAGGTGATCTTTTCTTTGTCGGAAAAATTGTGAACAGAGAAATAACCTTCTAGCAGAGTTAACCATTTTTCTAGGGCTTCTGCATCTATCTGTCCTTCAAATACAAGAATATCAAAAATAACTTGTACTTTGAAAGGCGAGGTGCCTCCAAAGTGGCCGCTTGATGAAGATGCGCCTGGTTTTATTGTTAGGTGTTGAAGAATGTGGGAAAAACTCTCCATCATTTCGTCCCTCTATCGTGTGAGAGCTTTCTCAAGCAACAGATTGATAGGATGGTCTGCTTCGTCATTTTTCTTTTCTTTCGCCATTGAGGGTTTCTTGGGTGTGCGAGAGAGATTGTCTTCAAGAGAGACAAGATCGAGACCCAAATTTCTATACTCGTACCTCATCGAGGACATGCACTGAAAAAACAATCAAGAACAACCTGCTCTGATACCACTGATCCAGATTATGTTCCAGACGAAATGAGATCGAAGATATAATAAAGAAATGCACAGAGATATCACATATATTCAATAATATAATATAAATGTATCAGAGATGAAACCATAAACAAATATATACAGTGATACATGATTTCTATTGATCCGGATTATTTTCGGCACGAAATGAGAGCGGAGATATAATAAAGAAATGCACAGAGATATTGCAGATATTCAATAATATAACAGAAATGTATCAGAGATGCAACCATAAACACAGGTATACAGTAATACACGATTTCTATTAATCAAAGAAATGTACAGAGACTGTAAAAATACAGAGTGAAAGACTCGCTAGAATGGTGGCAACTTATCTCTGAGAAGAGATGTGACGGCTACTCGCTACCTGATGTTGTATGGCTGTGGGTGTGGTGTTGTCGACAATCCCAACTGTTTGACAACCTTTGCTGCGATGAGGTTCTTTTGACTTCCGCTATAAACGATAAAATAAAGCGGGGTCAACTTCCCCCACATCTGTGAATGAATAAGGCGCTCCCCCTCTTCAGGATCTGTTGATTCTTCTGGTTGAATTGTTGCGGTCGCGACAATAACAGTGGGGTCCGCGTCAATGATCTGTCCTTTACCATTATTTTCAGAATCAGATTCTAAATCAAGTTTCGACTCTTTGTCTTTGATCTCAGCCACCAATGACTATTTATAGCGACATTCATCGGTGTTGTGCCAGGGGATTTTGTGGAACTTGCACCATTTTCCGGTGTCCTTCTTTGTCTTCCTGCGACCCTTCTTTTTCTGTGTCTTGGACTGGTTTTTGGGAGATTGTTTTTTAGGGCTGTCTTTGTCATACTTCGGTTTTTGCGGCTTTGTAGACCCGAATTCCCGTTTGTTTTGGTGCTTAAATTTTTACTTGATTTTAACAACATATCGTTAAGCATCACCGAGTGATGAGATGTCCAGAAAATCCATTTCAGTTTGGATGTATCTGTGTAGAGCCCCATGGTATTTCAGAACCAAATGTCACTTAGAGTCTTTGATATTCAGCTTGGTGCGCAAGGTATGGAAGGTATTGGTGAACTCCAGAATTGCTTGGCCCCTCTCTTTCCACAGTGTGGTCCATCTCATATACTAGTCCTCATAGTTTCCAACAGGGTAATACTGTTCCTTTACCGCATCCACAAAAAAATTCCCAAGTGGGATTGACCCCGTATATTCCAGACTCCTCTGTAGAAATTTGATCCTAGTAAGTTTCCCACCAATGTTTGACATGAGGCAGAGCTTTAAGGACTGTGAAGGTGACTTTTCTTTGTCGAAAAAATTGTGAATAGAGAAATAACCTTCTAGCAGAGTTAACCATTTTTCTAGGGCTTCTGCATCTATCTGTCTTTCAAATAAAGGAATATCAAAATTAACTTGTACCTTGAAAGGAAAGGTGCCTCCAAAGTGGCTGCTTGATGAAGATGCGCTTGATGTTATTTGTAGGCGTTGAAGGATGTGGGAAAATTTCTCCCTCATTTCCTCCCTCTGTCATGTGAGAGCTTGCTCAAGGAACAGATTGATAGGATCGTCTGCTCTGTCATTTTTCTTTTCTTCCACCATTGAGGGTTTCTTGAGTGTGCGAGAGCGATTTTATTCAAGAGAGACAAGATCAAGACCCAACTTTATATACTCATACCTCTTCGGGGACATGCACTAAAAAAATGATCAAGAGCAACCTGCTCTGATAACACTGATCCAGATTATTTTCCGGACGAAATGAGATCAGAGATATAATAAAGAAATGCATAGAGATATCACATATATTAAACAATATAACATAAATGTATCATAGATGAAACCATAAACACATATATATAGTAATACATGATTTCTATTAATGAAAAAAATGTACAGAGACTGTAAAAACACAGAGTGAAAGACTCGCTAGAATGGTGGCAGCTTATCTCTGAGAAGAGATGTGACGACTACTTGCATTTGAAAGAAGATCATGACAATGAGGCTCTGAAGGAATTTTTACAATAATAAGGAATGCCAAAAACCATAGACTACCGAAAACCTAACCCTAGGAGACGAAGCACCAAAAGTCATGTGGGCCCCGTTTGGGTAAGTGAGTACATCAACTTCCCAGGGTCGTAACTTTTGCATATGATGTATGTTTTAGGCGTGTGATAGCTCTTTTGAAAGGTATTGTCGAGGAGATTCATTTTGGAGGCTCAATAATTCCTTCAAATATATTTTAGAACCTCTATCTCGAAAAACCTTTATTTGGGCCCTCAAAATGGCCCCAAAAGTTAAAAACTGCTAAAACTAGTAAATTGCCAAAATTGCCAGAAAACTATTTTGAGCCAGTCAAAAAATGTGAGTGGCCACTGATATCCACCTGGATCAATCCTCCCTCCTTATTAAGCAATGGTATTCATTGCATTGAGTTCCCGGGGGAGAGGGAAAAGCGTTTGCTAAATCTGCATCTTGGTGAGCAACTTGCCTTGCTGGAAACATCGTGTTGCTAAGTTTGTGGAAGTTTGTCTAGAACCTGGTGTGGCTGAGGCCATTCAAAAAGTCGAGCTACATGAGAGGACGATGTGCAGAAGGAATCTTTGTGCTTTGCTGCAACCTTGTCGACTTGCCTCGGTTTGATAGAAGGTGCTTAGGGCGAGGCTGTAGTGGTTGTAGTGTCGTTCTGTTCTACTTTTGAACAGATTGCGAAGAAGCTAAATTTTGCAATATGAGATACTACCTTGCGACACGTTTTTGGTGGAACAGTAGTTGGAACTACCTCTGGTATTCTTTAGAGATGACCCTGCAGAGAAACAATGACACAGCGGGGTCGAGACTCATAAACAACATGGCGCTTCCACATATATTGTTGGCCCAAGAGAACATCACAGACATCCAGTGGGGGAACATCACATAATACCTGATCCTTGAAGGGTTGGATGTCGTATGACAATCGACATTGTTGGATGACACGAAGATCTTGTCCTTGGCGAAGCCACCCGATGTTTTATGGCTGCGGGTGTGGTGTTGTCGACAATCCCAATTGTTTGACGACCTCTGTTGAGATGAGGTTCTTCTGGCTTCCGCTATCAATGATAAAATGAAGCGGGGTCCCCTTCCCCCACATCTATGAATGATAAAGGCGCTCCCCCTATTCAAGATATCTTGGTTCTTCTGGTTGAATTACCGCGGTCATGACAATTAGGGTTCATCTCTTTGTCTTTGATCTTGGCCACCAATGACTGTTTTGAGTGACATTCATTGGGGTTGTGCCAGAGGATTTTGTGGAACTTGCACCATTTTTCAGTGTCCTTCTTTGTCTTCCCGTGACCCTTCTTTTCCCGTGTCTTGGACTAGTTTTTGTGAGACTGTTTGTTAGGGCCGTATTTGTCATACTTCAGTTGTTGCGGATTTACAGACCCGAAATCCTGTTTGTTTCGGTGCTTTAATTTCTTCTCGATTTTAACAACATATTGATAAGCATCACCGAGTGATGAGATGTCCATAAAATCCATTTCAATCTGGATGTATATGTGTAGAGCCCCACGATATTTCAGAACCAATTGTCGCTCAGAGTCTTTGATACCTATCTTGGTGCGCAAGGTATGAAAGGTATTGGTGAACTCCGGAACTTCTTGGCCCCTCTCTTGCCACAGTGTCGTCCATCTCATGTACTGGTCCTCATAGTTGCCAACAGGGTAATACTGTTCCTTTACTGCATCCACAAAAAAATCCCAAGTGGGATCGACCCCGTATATTCCAGACTCCTCTGTAGAAATTTTCTCCCAGTAAGTTTTCCACCAATGTTTGATATGAGATACTACCTTGCAACACTTTTTTGGTGGAACAATAGTTGGAACTACCTTTGGTATTCTTTAGAGATGACCCTACAGAGAAACAATGACACAGCGAGGTCGAGACTCATAAACAACATGGCGCTTCCACATATATTGTTGGCCCAAGAGAACATCACAGACATCCAATGGGGGAACATCACATAATACCTCATCCTTGAAGGGTTGGATGTTGTATGACAATCGACATTGTTGGATGACATGAAGATCTCGTCCTTGGCGAAGCCACCCGATGTTGTATGGCTATGGGTGTGGTGTTGTCGACAATCCCAACTGTTTGACGACCTATGTTGAAATGAGGTTCTTCTGGCTTTTGCTATCAACGATAAAATGAAGTGGATTCCCCTTCCCCCACATCTATGAATGATAAAGACGCTCCCCCTCTTCAAGATCTCTTGGTTCTTCTGGTTGAATTACTGTGTTCGTGACAATTAGGGTTCATCTCTTTGTCTTTGATCTCGGCTACCAATGACTATTTTGAGCGACATTCATCGGTGTTGTGCAAGGGGCTTTTGTAGAACTTGCACCATTTTTCGGTGTCCTTATTTGTCTTCTCGTGACCCTTCTTTTCATGTGTCTTGGATTGGTTTTTGAGAGACTATTTGTTAGGGACATCTTTGTCATACTTCAATTGTTGCAGATTTGCAGACCTGGAATCCCATTTTTTCTGGTGGTTTAATTTCTGCTCGATTTTAACAACATATTGATAAGCAACACCGAGTGATGAGATGTCCAGAAAATCCATTTCAGTCTAGATGTATCTGTGTAGAGCCCCATAGTATTTTAGAACCAAATGTCACTCAGAGTCTTTGATACCCATCTTGGTGTGCAAGTTATGAAAGGTATTGGTGAACTCCAGAATTGCTTGGCCCCTCTCTTATTGCAGTGTGGTCCATCTCATGTACTGGTCCTCATAGTTGCCAACAGGGTAATACTATTCCTTTACCACATCCTCAAAAGAATCCCAAGTGGGATCGACCCCGTATATGATAGACTCCTCTATGGAAATTTTCTCCCAGTAAGTTTCCCACCAATGTTTGACATGAGGGAGAGCTTTAGGGACTGCGAAGGGACAGAGAAATAACCTTCTAGCAGGGTTAACCATTTTTCTAGGGCTTCTCCATCTATATTTCCTTCAAATACAAGAATATAAAAATTAACTTGTACCTTGAAAGGCGATGTGCCTCCAAAGTGGCCGCTTGATGAAGATGCGCCTGCTGTTATCAGTATTCGTTGAAGGATGTGGGAAAAATTCTCCATCATTTCGTCCCTCTGTCGCGTGAGAGTTTGCTCAAGCAATAGATTGATAGGATTGTCTGCTCTGTCGTTTTTCTTTTCTTCCACCATTGAGGGTTTCTTGGGTGTGTGAGAGTGATTGTCTTCAAGAGAGATAAGATCGAGACCCAACTTTCTATACTCGGACCTCGTTGGGGACATGCACTGAAAAAATGATCAAGAGCAGCCTGCTCTGATACCAGTGATCCAGATTATTTTCCAGACGGAATGAGATCGGAGATATAATAAAGAAATGCACAGAGATATCACATATATTCAATAATATAACCGAAATGTATTAGAGATGCAACCATAAACACAGATATATAGTAATACACGATTTCTATTAATGAAAGAAATGTACGGAGACTGTAAATACAGAGTGAAAGACTCCCTAGAATGGTGGAAGCTTATCTCTGAGAAGAGATGTGACGGCTACTCGCATTCGCAAGAAGATGATTACAATGAGGCTCTGAAGGCCTTTTTACAATAAAAAGGAATGCCAAAAACCCTAGACTTCCGAAAAACTAACCCTAGCGGATGAAGTGCCAAAAGTCATGTGGGCCCCGTTTGGGTAAGTGAGTACATCAAATTTCCGGGGTCGTAACGTTTGCATACGATCTCCGTTTTAGGTGTGTGATAGCTCGTTGGAAAGGTATTGTCAAGGAGATTCATTTTGGGGGTTCAATCATGCCTTTAGCCATCATTGAAAACCTCAATCTCGAAAAACCTTCATTTTGGCCCTCAAAATGGCCCCGAAAGTTAAAAACTGCTAAAAATAGTAAATTGTCCAAATTGCCAGAAAACTGTTTTGAGCTAGTCAGAAAAGGTGGGTGGCCACCGATATCGACCTAGATCAATCCTCCCTCCTTAGGAATAAATGGTCTCCATTGTGTTGAGTTCTCGGGGAAGAGGGAAAAGCGTTTGTTGAATCTGCATCTTTGTGAGCTGCTTGCCTTGCTGGAGATATTGCGCTTCTCAGTTTGTGAAAGTTTGTCTCGAACCTATTATGGCTGAGGCTGTTCAACAAGTTGGGATACATGAGAGGATGATGTGTAGAAGGAATCGTTTCGCTTTGCTGCAACCTTTTCGACTTTCTTCTGTTTGATAGAAGGTGCTTGGGGCAACGCTGTAGTGGTTACAATGTCATTTTGTTCTACTTTTGAACAGATTGTGAAGAAGCTAAATTTTGCAATATGAGATACTACCTTGCGACACTTTTTCGGTGGAACAGTAGTTGGAACTACCTCTGGTATTCTTTAGAGATGACCCTGCAGAGAAACAATGACACAGCGGGGTCGAGCCTCATAAACAACATGGCGCTTCCACATATATTGTTGGCCCAAGAGAACATCACATACATCCAGTGGGGAAACATCACATAATACCTCATCCTTGAAGGGTTGGATGTCGTATGACAATTGACATTGTTGGTTGATACAAAGATCTCATCCTTGGCGAAGCCACTCGTTGTTGTATGGCTATGGGTGTGGTGTTGTCGACAATCCCAATGATTTGATGACCTTTGCTGAGATGAGGTTCTTCTAGCTTCCGCTATCAACGATAAAATGAAGTGGGGTCCCGTTCCCCAACATCTATGAATGAAAAAGGCGCTCCCCCTCTTCAGGATCTATTGGTTCTTCTGGTTGAATTGCTGCAGTCACGACAATAGCAGTGGGGTCCGCGTTAATGATCTATCCTTTACCATTATTTTCAGAATAAGATTCTGAATCAGGGTTCGACTCCTTGTCTTTGATCTCAGCCACCAAAAAATATTTTGAGCGACATTCATCGGTGTTGTGCCAGGGGATTTTGTGGAACTCACACCATTTTCCGGTGTCCTTCCTTGTCTTCCCATGACCCTTCTTTTCCTGTGTCTTGGACTGGTTTTTGGGAGACTGTTTTTTAGGGCCGTCTTTGTCATACTTCGGTTGTTGCGTATTTGTAGACCCAAACTCCCATTTGTTCTGCTGCTTAAATTTCTTCTCGATTTTAACATCATATCGATAAGCAACACCGAGTGATGAGATGTCTAGAAAATCCATTTCAGTCTGGATGCATCTGTATAGAGCCCCACGGTATTTCAGAACCAAATGTCGCTCGGAGACTTTGATACCTAGCTTGGTGCACAAGGTATGGAAGGTATTGGTGAACTCCGAAACTGCTTGGCCCCTCTCTTTCCGCAGGGTGGTCCATCTCATGTACTGGTCCTCATAGTTTCCAACAGGGTAATACTGTTCCTTTACCGCATCCACAAAAAAATCCCAAGTGGTATCGGCCCTGTATATTCAAGAATCCTCTTTTCAACTTAGCTCCCAGTAAGTTTCCCACCAATGTTTGACACGAGGAAGATATTTAAGGAGTGCGAAGGTGATCTTTTCTTTTTCGGAAAAAATGTGAATAGAGAAATAACCTTCTAGCAGAGTTAACCATTTTTCTAGGGCTTCTGCATCTATCTGTCCTTCAAATACAAGAATATAAAAATTAGATTGTACTTTGAAAGGTGAGGTGCCTTGAAAGTGGCCGCTTGATGAAGATGTGGCTTCTTTTATTGTTAGGTGTTGAAGGATGTGGGAAAAAATCTCCATCATTTCATCCCTCTATCGCGTGAGAGCTTGCTCAAGCAACAACTTGATAGGATCATCTACTCCATCATTTTTATTTTCTTCCACCATTGAGGGTTTCTTGGGTGTGAGAGAGTGATTTTATTCAAGAGATACAAGCTCAAGACCTAAATTTATATACTCGGACCTCGTCAGGGACATGCACTGAAAAAACGATCAAGAGCAGCCTGCTCTGATACCACTGATCTGGATTATTTTCCAGACGAAATGAGATCGGAGATATAATAAAGAAATGCACAGAGATATCACATATATTCAATAATATAACAGAAATGTATTATATATACAACCATAAACATAGATATATAGTAATACACGATTCCTATTAATGAAAGAAATGTATAGAGACTGTAAAAATATAGAGTGAAAGATTCGCTAGAATGGTGGCAACTTATCTCTGAGAAGAGATGTGAAGGCTACTCGCATTCGCAAGAAGATGATTATAATGAGGCTCTGAAGGCCTTTTTAAAATAAGAAGGAATTCCAAAAACCCTAGACATCTGAAAACTGAACCCTAGGAGATGAAGCGCCAAAAGTCATGTGGGCCTCGTTTGGGTAAGTGAATACATCAACTTCCTGGGGTCGTAACTTTTGCATGCGATCTCCGTTTTAGACGTGTGATAGCTCGTTTGAAAGGTATTGTCGAGGAGATTCATTTTGGGGGCTCAATAATGCCTTAAGATATCATTGAGAACCTATATCTTGAAAATCCTTCATTTGGGCCCTCAAAATTGCCCCTAAAGTTAAAAACTGCTAAAAATAGTAAATTGCCAAAATTGCCAGAAAACTCTTTTGAGCCAGTCAGAAAAGGTGGGTGGCCATCGATATCCACCTGGATCAATCCTCCCTCATTAGGAAGAAATGGTCTCCATTGCGTTGAGTTCCCAGGGGAGAGGGAAAAGCATTTGTTGAATCTGCATCTTGGTGAGCTGCTTGCCTTGCTGGAGATGTCGCGCTGCTTAGTTTGTGGAAGTTTGTCTCGAACCTGTTGAGGCTGAGGTTGTTCAACAATTTGGGCTACATGGGAGGACGATGTGCATAAGGAGTTTTTGCGCTTTGCTACAACCTTTTCGACTTGGTTCTTGTTTGATAGAATGTGCTTAGGGCGAGGTTGTAGTAGTTGCAGTGTCCTTTTGTTCTCCTTTTGAACAGATTGTGAAGAAGCTAAATTTTGTAGTATGAGATACTACCTTGCAGAACCTTTTTGGTGGAACAGTAGTTGGAACTACCTCCGGTATTCTGTAGAGATGACCCCCTAGAGAAACAATGACACTGCAGGGTCGAGACTCATAAACAACATGGCGCTTCCACATATATGGTTGGCCCAAGAGAACATCATAGACATCCAATGGGGAAACATCACATAATACCTCATCCTTGAAGGGTTGGATGCCATATGACAATTGACATTGTTGGCTGACACGAAGATCTCATCCTTGGCGAAGCCACTCAATGTTGTATGACTATGGGTGTGGTGTTGTCGACAATCCCAAATGTTTGACGACCTCTACTGAGATGAGGTTCTTCTGGCTTTCGCTATCAATGATAAAATTAAGAGGGGTCCCCTTCCCCCACATTTGTGAATGAAAAAGGCGCTCCCCCTCTTCAGGATCCATTGGTTCTTCTGGTTGAATTGTTGCGGTCGCATCAATAGCAGTGGGGTCCACGTCAATGATCTGTCCTTTACCATTATTTTTAGAATCAGATTCTGAACCAGGGTTCGGCTCTTTGTGTTTGATCTCAGCCACCAATGACTGTTTTGAGTGACATTCATCGGTGTTGTGCTAGGGACTTTTATGGAACTCGCACCATTTTCCGGTGTACTTCTTTGTCTTCCCGTGACCCTTCTTTTTCTGTTTCTTGGACTGGTTTTCAGGAGATTGTTTGTTAGGGCCATCTTTGTCATACTTCGGTTGTTGTGGATTTGCAGACCCAAACTCCTGTCTATTTTGGTGCTTAAATTTCTGCTTGATTTTAAAAACATATCGATAAGCAGCTCCGAGTGATGAGATTTCCAAAAAATCCATTTCAGTCTGGATGTATCTATGTAGAGCCCCATGGTATTTTAGAACCAAATGTCGCTTAGAGTATTTGATACCCATATTGGTGTGCAAGGTATGGAAGGTGTTGGTGAACTCAGGAACTTCTTGGCCCCTCTCTTGTTGCAGTGTGGTCCATATCATGTACTAGTCCTCATAGTTTCCAACAGGGTAATACTGTTCCTTTACCGCATCCACAAAAAAATCCCAACTGGGATCGGCCCCGTATATTCCAAATTCCTCTATGGAACTTTGCTCCCAATAGTTTTCCCACCAATGTTTGACATGAGGGATAGATTTAAGGAGTGCGAAGGTGATCTTTTCTTTGTCGAAAAAATTGTGAACAAAGAAATAACCTTCTAACAGAGTTAACCATTTTTCTAGGGCTTCTGCATCTATCTATCCTTCAAATACAGGGATATCAAAATTAACTTGTACCTTGAAAGGTGAGCTGCCTTAAAAGTGGATTCTTGATGAATATGCACCTACTGTCATCAGTAAGCATTGAAGGACGTGGGAAAAATTCTCCATCATTTCGTCCCTCTGTAAAGTGAGAGCTTGCTCAAGCAACAGATTGATAGGATCATTTGCTCCGTCGTTTTTCTTTTATTCTACCATTGAGGGTTTCTTGGGTGTGCGAGATAGATTGTATTCAATAGAGACAAGATCGTGACCCAAATTTATATACTTGGAACTCGTCGGGGACATGCACTAAAAAAACGATCAAGATCTGCCTGCTCTGATACCACTGATCCAGATTATTTTCCGGACGAAATGAGATCAGAGATATAATAAATAAATGCACAAAGATATCACAAATATTCAATAATATAACATAAATGTATCAGAGATGCAACCATAAACACAGATATACAGTAATACACATTTTCTATTAATGAAAGAAATGTACAAGGACTGTAAAAATACAGAGTGAAAGACTCGCTAGAATGGTGGCAGCTTATCTCTGAGAAGAGATGTGACGGCTACTCGCATTCACAAGAAGATGATTACAATGAGGCTCTGAAGGCCTTTTTACAATAAGAAGGAATTCCCAAAACCCTAGACATCCAAAAACCTAACCCTGGGAGGTGAAGCGCCAAAAGTCATGTGGGCCCCATTTGGGTGAGTGAGTACATCAACTTCCCGGGGTCGTAACTTTTGCATACGATCTCCGTTTTAGGCGTGTGATAGATCGTTGGAAAGGTATTGTCGATGAGATTCATTTTAGGGGCTCAATGATGCCTTTGGCTATCATTGAGAACTTTAATCTAAAAAATCCTTCATTTTGGCCCTCAAAATGACCTCAGAAGTTAAAAACTGCTAAAATTAGTAAATTGACAAAATTGTCAGAAAACTCTTTTGAGCCAGTTGGAAAAGGTGGGTGGCCACCGATATCCATCTGGATCACCCTCAGAGTATAACGTTATACATGTGGCTTTGTAATTTTATCATCCTCCCTTACCTCTCATATATATAGATTAAGGATAGAGTCATTTCATCATTCTCATATTTATTCATTATATTGTGTTAGTGAAGTGACTAAGAGGGGCACACTAGTATTCCTCTCTCTTCTTCATATTCATTTGTACTTTATCTCTCTTGTAGTTGTTAGGGATTCTTGGACTCTCTTGAATACTAGGGTTAGGGTTTCATCACCTAGAGACATTAGAGCCATGGTTTTGTGATGAAACCTTAGGTTGTATTTGTTGATGAGAATAATAAGAGAAGAAATCTTGTCTTAGAAGACATTCTTGTGTGATGCTAGCTTGTTGGAATTCCTTGGTGTGAACTAGGATTTTCATTGTTTTTCCTATCTAGGGTTTTGGAGAGCTAGAGAATTATACTAGCCTTGGGAAAAGGCTATGATATGCACATGAAATTCATCCTTATGTATATATGTGAAGTTTGTAGCTATCCAAAATTGTTTATGTTTCAGTCATATATTTCTTCATGGTTTTGTAATTTCCAACACTTACATGTCTTGCTAAATTGACATATCAAGTTAAGGCCAAAATTGTTAATTGATTTAACATTAATATTGTAGAAGAGAGGGAATATTTGTTTTTGTACTTACAATTGTCATAAATATAATTTTTAGATATGTTTTATGCATGATAATATTTCTCTAGAGGGTTGAAAATTGTTTGCGCAATTTGGTATCTTTTCTATTGAATTGCTTAGTGGATTGGGGTTGTTAAGAGGTGAAATATTGTCAAATGTTGTTGTTGCTTTATTTATATTTCATAACATCCCTAAGGCTGAAAATTCACAGATTTAAGATTTAAGAAACCTCTCGAAAATAAGTGAAATTTCCATTTTGATTAGAACTCAAATAACATAGAAACTTCTATATTATATGAGATGTTTTGTGGCTAATATCACTCTATGTGTAAGACAGAGTTGGTATTTCAACTAAAGCACCTAAGAGAGATATTAACCTTGTTTGAGGTTGTTGGATGTGTCAATTTTCACATGCACTATGTGATTGATTTTTAAATCTGAAAATTGCTTCCTAGTGAGCAAACAATAACACCCTAGCTGTTATCGCTGAATAGTTTTACACTGAAAATTATGACTGGAATTATATGCATCAGAAACACAAAAGATCAGATATGAATAATCATCAAAACTAGGACACAAATGTGTTCTGTAAACTTTATCATCTGAGGGAAAAACTAACTCTCCCAGTCAACACACTTTGACCAAATATGGGATAACCTTGTCCACCTCAAAAATAAAAAAGTCAGCAAAATACAAGCTCAGTAAAATACCTGGAAATCACCTCTGCCTGGAAAATATGATGCTGCCACCTATAACTTTGTTGACGTCAGTCATACTACTATTAACGTCATAGTATAGACTACTGTACCTTCATATAAATTCACACGTGCAACCTCACACATGCGATATGTCCTTTTTTTCACTTGACATGCGTGAAACCTGATCACACATGTGACCGTACAGAATGTACGAACAATTTTATTCTCACATGTGTGGGTTGTCTCCCTCACACGCACGAATGATACAAAACTTCACACATGGGACTATCATTTTTCGGTCTTGTGATCCTCTTCCCTCACACTTGCGACCTCACATTTGTCCCTTTCTTGGCTGAAAAATATACCTTCCTTGGAAAAAAATAAAAACATAAAATCACCTCCAAACCTTAGGCCAAATTTGTCACAATTGTAGAATTTCCCTTGCTAAAATTTCCAAGCTCCTAGCACAAGTGCAGTCTCACTTATGCTAACTCCATTATGCACAATGACATATCTCTTTTATATACAAGTCTTATGAGTGAGTATAGGGACCCCTTCTAAATTCAACAATTAATTAGAATATTTTAATCCTCTTTGTGGATGTGGCACCCCCACACAAGCCCACAAATCCCATCACCTTGCCCATGAGGCCCTAGCCTCATCCCAAGGCCAAATGCACTGAAACAAAAGGCTATTCTGGTGCCAACAAAAATTCCCACATGCATGGCACCTTGGAATATAGTGGGAAAACCTCCTAAAGATACAAAAATCGACACTCCCTCTTAGCGAGCAAAGTATCCCATCCACCATCATCTGGATGAATCTCTATCTCCAACATTGGAAGTAACTTTGTCTCCTGTAATGGATTTGACATAGTTTCACTCCAATCTTCCTAACTGGATTCTTGCTCTATCACTGAAGCACATCCTTTTGTCTAATCTTCCTCACTGCCTGTTCCCTCTATGACCGAGGGAAATCCCAATCTCTTGTTCTTCTAGCTGGCTGCCTCCTTAGTCACTATAGAAAAACCTGCTAAGACAAATGGATCCTCCATGGAGGTCTCACATGCCCTAGAAACCTCCTGCCTATGAACCTACTATATGGCCTCCTCAACCCATGACACCTATTTGTCAGTCTTGGAAGATGTATCTCTCCCACATGAACCTGAGGGGGAATTCCTCTAAATTACTAGATTTCCCTCTGAGAAATTTGACTCTCTCTGAGTCTGTATGCTCCCTTAAAAACCTGACCCCCTTTGAGTCTATGCAATATCTAGAGCCATATTATCCTTCTAAACTTGCTGACATCCTCTGAAATCTAATCTCCTCCGAATAGTCCTGGGAGGCTGCTCCTCCCTATTGGATCTTGAGGGTTGATTCCCTCTGAACTTTGGCTTCCTCTGAGCTGACACTACTAGTGGGGCCACCCACATCACCACTAGTAGAGCCACCTGCTCCTCCTCATTTGTCTCTCTGTTTTTTCTAGCCACAACACACATAAGCTATCTCCTCATCCTATAAATTTTCCCCTCCCTAACTGCAAGAACCACTCCTGATATGAAGCTAGATCGTTGTTGGTTGTGGAGCCTGATTATCTTCCAGATTCATAGGTCTTTGTTTTAAGCCATGTTTATACACCATGAAGAATTTGCACCCCAGAAGAATGTACACTCCTCCACATGGGGGAGTGCAGAGGGGGGTTACCCCCTCTACGGGGTCCGGGGGCAAGTGGGCCCCCGATGGGGGTTCGAGAGAGAATCCCCTGAAGGAAAAATTGCCTTGTAAATGTATATTGTAATTTCATTGTAAATCTGGATCGTTCATTATAAGTTCATAGATCTGATGGTAGAAGTTATGTTAGGGTTTTTTTCCCTAGAAGGCAACCCTCTTTTATGAAGGAAATGTATTGTGGCTATGTATCATTGTGAATATTGTATTCTGAGAGAGGTGAATGTGAGAGAAAGAAAAGGAAGTTACAATGGGTTTTTTGTAGGTTGTATCCCTTCATTTGCTGGATAATAATAAAGGAAGGACCTGGCAATTTCTCTGGTGGACGCAACCCACATTGGGTGAACCACGTATATCCGTGTCTCTATTGTATTGTGTATCTTCTGTGTTTTATTGACACATTTGTTTTACTTTATTTCTACACGATCCTGGTTTTCTAACAACTGGTATTAGAGTGAAAGGTAACTCGCATGAAAAGAGTGTTCCTGGTTCGAGTGAGAGCAATGACAGAAGATGGAAAGTCAGGGTTGAGAAATTTAACGTCCAAAACTACTAGTTATGGAAGATGCAGATGGAAGATTATTTACATCAGAAGGATCTATTCCTACCATTGGGTGGAATAGAAAAGAAGTCGACGGCCATGAAGGACGAAGAATGGGAGTTTCTTGATAGAAAGACATTAAGAATGATACGACTGATCCTGGCAGCATCGGTGGCTTTCAATATTTCGAAAGAAAAGACAACGAAGGAGATGATGGATGCATTGGATAAACTGTATGAAAAACCTTCGACATCCAATAAGGTATTTCTAATGAAGAGATTATTTAATATGAAGATGTCAGAAGGTGGCTCTATTGTAGATCATTTAAATGAATTTAATACGGTTACGAATCAACCAAGTTTTGTAAAAGTGGACTTTGATGATGAGGTCATGGCTCTTCTAAGCTTGTGCTCATTGCTAGAAAGATGGAACGACTTGGTCATGGATGTAAGTAACTCTATCTCTAGTTCAAACACTTGACAATTTGATGATGTTGTTGGTGTTATCGTTAGCGAGGAAATGTGACGGAAAAGCATAGGTGATACATCAGGTAATGCGTTGAACATGGAGAACAAGGGAAGACAAAAGGATAAAGGAAAGGGCTGAGGGAACCACAAGAATTCTAGGAAGGGAAGATCCAAATCCATGTTTGGAAAGATAGAGTGCTGGAATTGTGGGAAGAAAGTACATTTGAAGAAAGACTGGAGAGCTCCAAAGAAACAAAGAGATGGCCAACATGAGAAAAATCAGGAAGAAAATGTAACAGGTGATGTGTTACAATATTCTTTGATTCTTTCTGTAGATAATATTTCCGAGTCTTGAGTAGTAGATTCAGGGGCTTCATTTCATGCCACACCCCATAGGAAACATTTTGTAGATTATTTTCAAGGTGATTTTGGACAGGTTCATTTGGGTGATGATGCACCATGCAAAATTGTTGGAATGGGAAAGGTAAAAATAAAGAAAATCAATGGAAACCAATGGTTGTTGAAAGAGGTAAGACATGTTCCAGATCTAAGGAAAACTCTAATTTCAAAAGAATAGTTGTCAAGTGAAGGTTGTATATCCATATTTACAGATAAGGTGTGGAAGGTCACCAAAGGATCATTGGTGACAACAAAAGGAGAGAATGTAGTACATTGTATTTATGTACTGGTAATACCGACTCTTCTATCTCTTTATCTTCTACATGAGTGGATACAACACTGTGGCATCATAGGCTTGTACACATGAGTGAGAAGGAGATTCACATACTTCACACAAGAAATTTGTTTCAATATCTTAAACAAATTGATTTGGATTTCTGTAAGCATTGTGTTTATGGAAAACATAAGAGAGTCATATTTCTCAGAGTCGGAAAAGAAAAGAAGAGTGAAAGGTTAGAGATTGTGCATACAAATGTATGGGGACCAAATTAGGTTTCATATCTTGGTGGATCTCATTATTATGTTACATTTATTGATGATGCAACTAAAAAAACTTGGGTTTATTGCATTCAACAAAAAATTTGACGTGTTTGATACTTTTAAGAAATTGAAATCTTTGGTTGAGAATGAGACAGGAAAAAGGTTGAAATGTCTCAGATCATACAATGGAGGTGAATATTGCATTAAGGAGTTTGATGATTACTATTCATACTATGGGATTCATAGAGAGAAGACAGTTCTAGGAACACCACAAGAAAATGGTCTGTTAGAAAGGATGAACAAGACGATCATGGAGCGTGCAAGGAGTATGAGATTGCATGCTAGTTTTCCCTTACAATTATGGGAAGATGCTGTAGATATTGTTGTTTACTTAATAAATACATGACCTTCAAGCTCTTTGGATGGTAGAATTCCAGAGGAGGCATGGACAGGTAAAAAGGTAAACTATTTGTTTTTGAAGACTTTCGCTTGTGAATCATTTGTCCATATTGATAAAGAAAATAGAACAAAGCTTTAGGCAAAATCTAAGAAGTGTACCTTTATTGGATATGGTGTTAATGATTTTGGTTATCGCTTATGAGATTATGTAAATGACAAAATCATTAGGAGTAGAGATGTCATATTCAATGAGAAGGTCATGTACAAAGATTAGTTGCAGGGAAAGAAACATGAAAAAGAAAAACCAGAATACATAGTGCTTGATGAGATCATTGAAAAAGAAATTACAAAGGAACCAAATGTTGGAAGATTGGTTGTTGTCATTGATGTCAACTGTAGTCATGGGTTTTGGACCACAAGATTGATGAAGGTATTTGGACATGAAGGACAATGCACATGTAGATACAACACCCATGGATGGATAGTATACATCATGTTGTTTCCGGTGGTATGTGACATGTCACGTGGATCCTCATGGTTGAGGAGAAATGAATTTTTGAAGATGACAAAGTGAATTGAAGAAGGAAGTACATGTAGGCCTTGAAGATAATTAAAGAAAATAATTACAAAATAATAAAGTGTCAGGTCGACCCTAATGTTAAAAGGAAGTGACATAAATGGTATAAATACATATCATTATACATTCATTTGATACACAAGTCAAATTTAAGAGGAAATCAGAAGTAAAGAAGGCTGGATTTCAAGGGAGGATGAAGTCTTTTGGTGATGTGTTATAAGTATCAACACCAGAAAACAAAATGTACAACAAAAAAAGAAACAGGTACCTCAAACTCCTACAAGTGTTGTTAGAAGATCTACCAGGTTAAGTAGCCCCCCTGAACGATACTCTCCTTCATTGTATTATTTATGGTTGATTGATTTTGGTGAACCAAAATGTTATGAAGAGGCAATGTAGGTAGAAACCAAAAATAAGTGGGAGCAATGAATGAAAGAGGAAATGGATTCCCTGGTAAATAACCAAAATTGGGATTTGATTCAGTTGCTTGTAGAGAAAATAACATTATAGAATAAATGGGTTTACAAGTTGAAGGAAGAAGATGGAGGAAAAAAGTGGTACAAGGCTAAAATTGTTGTAAAGGGGTTTGCACAAAAGAAAGGTATAGATTTTGATGAAATATTTTCTCCTATTGATAAAATGACTTCAATTAGGACTATTTTAAGTCTTTTGGTAGTAGAAGATTTGCATCTTGAACAGTTAGATGTAAAAACAATTTTTCTCCATGGGGATTTGGAGGAAGAGATTTATATGCAGAAACCACATGAGTATGAGGTCAAAGGAAAGGAGATTTTGGTATGCAGGTTGAAGAAGAGATTGTATGGCCTAAGCAAGCTCCAAGGCAATGGTATTTGAAGCTTGATAGGTTTATGACATAACAAGGTTATAGTAGATGTCATTTTGATCATTGTGTTTATTTTAAAAGGATAGAAAATGGAAGTTATATTGTCCTGCTATTGTATGTAGATGACATGCTTGTTGCAGGGTCTAATATGCAAGATATAAATGTTCTCAAGAAGAAATTAGCTAACTCATTTGCAATGAAGGATTTGGGTGCTACAAAGAAAATCCTTGGTATGAGAATAACAAGAGTCAGGAAAAATTGCAATTTGACATTGTCTCAGGGTGAGTACATATAGAAGGTGTTGGAGAGGTTTAGAATGCAGAATGCAAAACTATTTAGTACACCTTTGGCCATGTCCATGGTCCCTTATTCATCACCACAGGAGGA
>WSFP011427766.1:0-22060 GCA_009831015.1 Picea engelmannii | reverse complement strand
GCTCAGTCTTGATTTCTTTGGAAGACTCAAATTCTTTTGCAAAATCTTCTCTAAGTTTCTTGTGAGGGCTTGCATGGTCAGAGGACAAATGGATAGGATCTGTGGTAGTTGGAGGTTAAATCAAATCACATAAAATATTTGATCAAGTGTAAGCAATCTTCCCTTGCATTATATATAAACATAGATAAAAAAAAATGCACATCAGGCTTATTAATTATACACATAAAATTATGTCAGCAATATAAAGTTTATCACACCAATACAAACGTCTGCTGATATAATAGCATGAGATGTTGTAGAAATACAATATGACAGAATTTTGACAGAAATACTACTCCCTCTTCTCATGGGCTTGCAATACAGATGGGGATTTTTAGCATTTTTTATCTCATGAAACCCTTTCCCCCATGCCTAAGATATGACACATCCTTGTGCCATGAATTAATTGAGACATGCATCTCATTCATTTGAATATATATATATTTTTTTTATTATTTCCAACAATAGTCAGTAAGTAATCTTCAGAAAAATAAAGCCAACATTATTATTCTAAGAAAAACTAGAACTCAACAAAAACAAGTATTAATGTTATGTTATGGGAATAACCAAAATGACACCATACTAATTCAGATTTCTTAATACAGACAATTTTTTCAACTAGTAACAACTTATTCTCATGAAGACCATATCAGTTGTGATAGGGGATTTTCCTCATGTCCCTGGATAGGAAACATGAGGGTATATATGATCTATAAAACCCATAGGAAACCAGTCATCCCTGCTTACTTTCTCAAAGACTTATTGTCATTCAAGTAATATGGATAAAGTTTGCATTTGAGTTCATTAGACTCCTAAACTTATGGGTCCCACTTCTAGGATAGTGACATCCTAGGTATAATATGAATTAGATGACAGGGTCTTAAGTGCAACTTACAAAAAATCTCAAATGGAAATTAGATGAGATTTATTTAGCCCTTTTTGTTCGACCAACCATACTTCTTCTTAAGGATTTACACAAGTATATCGTTCATACAAACACATATAGATTAGGAATAGAAAGAGATATCAAAGTTAGAACCCATTTCCAACAAGTCTGTTCAGTACCCCACTGGGGTAACTTTGATATCTAAGAAATATCCTCCTCCAGGCAGAATGCCCCATTTCCAACGAGCCTGTTCAGTACCCTGATGGGTTTTCCTAGTCATACCATAGGCTAGTACCCACTGCCGACAGAACTGTTCAGTATCCCGGCGGGTTAGCCTCTTACACCCATATTACATCCTTTACCACCACCCTTAATATTTGTATGTATGTATTGATTTCTCAATGAGACAGGGAGGCAACTCTGAAAACCTTTTTATGAAATGGGATGGTATATGGGTTGGAGGACACTCTATAAATTGCCCATAAAAGATTTTTTGTATGAAAAATAGACTTATTTATATTAGTCCAAAGACATATCATGGTCAAACTTACTTAATGTGTAGTGGATGAGGCCAGAAGAGAATGAATTAAATGTGTCTCTAGTCCCTAAGTCTATCTTCTTCATATATAATTATAATAGTGTTCCCTCACAAGTAGGAGTGGCATCCTCTCTAATGCTACTATTTGATAAAGATGCTTGAATAACAAGCTCTGATATGAAACTAGGATGTACAAGTTACCTATAGGTATTACTATGTAGACCTTGGAAATTTAAGTAAATCCCCATAATGTATTAAAGTTGGCCTTTAGGCTACTATTATTACTAATGGTATGAAATATGCATGTAATAAGGGAAATAAAGATCCGGAAACGTTTTGGTTTCTAGTATTTAAACTATCAATACTATCTTTATCTTAGTTCCTTTATTGAAAAAAAAGAAAACACAAAGTGGGGTTTTTTTAAACTTGAAGCTAAAATAACAACATACAACACTTATTCACTATCCTACTCTACCTAAAAAGAAAGGAAAATATTTATTCAAGTGTAAGAACTTTTCCAATATAACCATTTGCGAAGAACGATAAGAAACATACCCATATCCACATATGAAAAATTTACTGCAGTGATTACCTGGATATGAAGAACCAACCAACCTACTTGTTTCAACATCATAAAGTGTTGAAAAAGAGAATAATATTGTGGCCTGATGACCTTTTGAAACCAAATTTCAATGTAATCTTGATGTTCATCAACAATAGTTTCTATGCTCTCCTTCATCATGCTATGCAGATCCTTTTCTTCTGGATGATTGATTTATGAAGTACATAAAGGATCTACTGAGATGGATGTTGAGAACTCCTCAATATCAGGTCTTACTGATTTCTCTCCACCAGATGTAGCCCATAATTTTTCAGCTTCCTTCACAGTTTGGCAAGGAAAATCATTTTGTAGCTCATAGGACCTTGATTCTTCTAATATTTCTGGAGAGGTAGATACACTTTTGGTTGCTGCCAAAACATGTTCTTCCTGAAAATAAGAAATCCTGGCTATTTCTAGGATTTGAGAAAGTTCCCTCAAGCTAATGGTTGCTTCTCAGTTCATCTTGTCGTTTGATAAAACCTGGTTCACACAAATATCAGTGTCTAGGGTTCTTACAACACCCAACTACATATATATTTTTAATATTTTAATCACAACTACCTAAAAAAAAATGAAACACATATTTAAAGAAGATTTGCGCAAACCAAACACACCACGCTTGCATAAAATAAATCACACTTGCAGGAAAGAAATCAAAGCATAAAATAAAATACGATTGCAGGAATTAAATCAAACTCACATGTGTATGAAAGTAAACACACTGGAAGGAAAAATAAACACACTTTGTGAAAGGGAGGGACATTTGCATGAAGGAAATAAAACTTGCATTAAAGAAATAAAAGAAAGCACTCTTGCAGTAAAATAAGCACACTGGAAGGAAAAATAAATTGCGGAAAAGTAAACACACCTTGTAGGAAAGATAAATTTCAACAAAACAAACACACCAAGAAAAGTAACAAACTAAGAAAAGTAAGAAAACTTGCAGAAAAATTAAACACTCTTGCGAAAAGGGAACAACAAGGCTTTGGAGAAACCCATTAAAATGGATGCACAGTTTCTTACCTCTCGTCTTAAAATTTCTCCTCCACGTTGTTGTGTAACTAAAGACAACATACCCACCTATGCTCTAATTAAAGACAACCTACCTACCTATGCCAAAAATGTCAAGTGAAATATATGCTATCTATTTCGACATTAAATTGTCAACCCCGGGCTCATAGGCTTCGAGGTGCTAGCACTATATGTGCAGGTCTAGAGCTCTAATCTAGCCTAATCTAATCTAATGCCAATAAAATCAAATGATAAAGAGCTTTAATTTAAATTTACAGAGTAATCTACAACTATGAATGGTGAGCTCATTATTCTAACTAATCAAATCTTGAATAAGAACAAGCTATCTTTCTTTAAAAACAATTTCTGATTATGGACAATGAACTAATCAAAGCAAACTATCTTTCTTCAAAAGAAATCTATGATTATGGGTAGTGAATTCACAAGAAAACTATATCTTAAAAGGAATTCTTTACCATACTTATTCAAAGCAATCTATTCTTAAAATACTTATTCAAAGAGTCACAATTATATTTATCCTACGAGGAATGAACCCTATCTTTACACCGATCTTACTAAAAAATGAACAACATCATGATAACATTTAAATTAAAAATAATAGCATAATATTCTAATTTAACAAAGTATATAAACATTGTACAAAAGAGATTAAAAATCAATCACTTGTTCTACCACACTGATACTAGAAAATACTCTGTACAGAATTAATAATTCATGCAAGCCTACAAACTCATAATTGGTACTAATTAAAAATCATAACTCAAAATCATAACTAGGATATCATTGAAAATCATAACTCAAAATCAACTTTTATCTTATCATGTTGATGCTATAAACAAGATTAACAAATTATGCAAACCTATAGAGAGTATTTGAAGATTATAACTTAATAAAATGGACACTGTCTAATTAGCTACTCTGCAAAGTGATTTACAACTTGTGAAACAAAGAAAAGAGACATAATGACATAGTTAAACAACTTATAAACAATTAAATTGCAACCTGCATAACAAGATATTATATATCATAATATAAGCAAGTAAGTATGCCAACTATGAATGCTCTGTGATATACATACAATCCAAGAAGCAACCTGCATGTTAGAAAAGATATACACAATGAACAATTTAAACAAGTAACTTGAAACTACCGAGTTATAAAAGACAAATGAAAAAATATAAATATATACTGATATGCACAAGTTACCCAGACCACTGGTGCCCCCCCCAGAAGGCCATGGCACTACTTCAATGGAAAAACACAGTCACATAATTAATAGAACATTGATATTGACCATCAAAACAGAGTTTTACAACAAAATTGAAGATAATGTTTGTGTGTATATATAAAATATCTGTCTCTTCATGGCATAGACAACAAGTATTTATAGGGTTCATACAGAGCTTGAGAGGTCGACCACTGAAAGGGTCGACACTCTCTAAAAACATAAATTCATTAAATTTCATCAACATAATGCATTTCCTCCAACAACCTCGTGCGCTCAAAATAATGGACAACTCAACTGCTCAAAATTAAACGTGATGAGTTCCATAGCTGGAGGGCGTGAGCAGGAACGAAACCCATGTCTCTGATTTTCCCATAGAATCCCATGGATATGCTAATTGCCAGGGATGATTTTAAGGATGGAAATTTATTTTAAAATGTAGAAACCTTGGCGAATCTTACTTATCCTTCATATGCCAACTATAAATGTTTGACGATATTTTTGTAAAAATATTCAAATTTCTAAGGATTTTATATAGTTTATATAAATTTTTGGCGATTTTTAAGGTAAAATAATTTTATCCTATAGAATTTATGCGAATCATTTTTAAAATAACGAATCTCGTTTTTGGAAAAACCATGGAAAATTAGCCCATGAGCGAAATTTAGCCCCTAAAATCATCTATGCTAATTGCCAAATCCAATGCACTCGGAGTTCCAGATGGAGTGCCATATGGAGTGTTGGATGGAGTACCAGATCAAGGGTTGGAGGGCCGGATGGAAGACCAGATGGAGGACCACAAACTACTCTCAATCCATCCACAATTATAGGAAACGACCTAATTGGGACCTAATTGGGCATATGAGACACAAAACCCATGTGCCAGATTTTTCAGATTCAACTTCATCCTCCAAAAAATTGAGCTCGAAGTTCACTTCTTGGAAAAGGGCCGGATGAAGGTCCGAATGAAGGTCTGGATGGAGGTCCGAACGAAGGGCTGGATGGAGGGTTGGATCACATTTTTATCCTATTGCAAGCAAATGAGAAATGTTAAGAAATTGTAATCACTCAATGGAAGATAAATTAACATAAAATCATTACAAAACACCGATTACACATACCTCATGTTGTTCCATGGCAAATTGATGCACAAAACCTGATAATACCTTTAAAATGAGCTAAATAAAAGCATAGAGCATATAAATTCCATATGCAAAAAGGAATTTGGGGATCGAAAAAATAGGCAAAACATAAAGTCATCAGTGTCGATCTGAGGAAGTTGAATGATGCTTGCCTACATGACCCTTTTCCCACTCCTTTCACAGATGAGGTGTTGGAGAATGTAGGAGGCCATGAATCTTATTCACCGATGGATTCTCAGGCTACCATCAGATCAAGATAACTCTAGAAGACAGGTACAATACCACTTTTTTCCACAGAATGGGGGTCCTACTAGCACACAGTCATGACTTTTGGACTGAAGAATGCACTAACAATATTTTCCAAAGTAGTCATAGCGACATTCAAAGAATTCATCCACTAGTTTCTAGAGGTATATCTGGATGATTGGACAATATACAGTTTGTTGAAAGACCATGTAGAGGTGTTGGGGATGATATTATAAAGATGCAGGCAATGTCAGATATCATTAAACATCAAGAAGTGCATCTTCAAAACACCCTTTGGGATATTGTTGGGCCATATAGTATGAAAACAAGGATTGCTAGTAGATCCTGCCAAAATTGCAGTAATTGTTAATCTACCACCACCAAAATCAGTACGTCAGTTAAGAGAAACAATGGGACACACATGATACTACCGGAAATTCATAAAAGGGTATGCACAGATCACTGCACCAATGGAGAAACTGTTGAGAAAAGATAACAAGTTTCAGTGGAATGAGGACTGTCAACGAGGATTGGACACTCTAAAAGAGAAGATGGTAACCACACCAATACTAATATTCATGGTTTGGGACAAGACATTCCATGTGAATGTAGATGCATCAGCCATAACACTTGGATCGATTATGGTGCATCCAGGAGCAGGGGAATTGGACCATCCTATAAAATTTTCTAGCAGAAAACTGTCAGAGTTGGAGCAGAATTACAATACCACAGAGAGAGAAGGCTTAGCTATGGTCTATGTGCTTCAAAAGTTCATAAATTACTATTTGGGAAAACGTTTCAAGATGTTTACAGATCATTCATATCTCAAATACCTAGTCAACAAGCCAGTGTTGGGGGGGAGAATTTGTAGATGGTTATTGTTGTTCCAGGAATTTGACTTCAAAGTGATAGTCAAACCATGGAAGTTGAATGCATGACCTGATCACCTGTCAAGGATCACCAATGGAGAGGAACATACTAATATATAGGATAAATTTCCCGATGCACAGTTATTTTCAGTCCAAGTAGTTGATGAATATTTTTGAGACATCATTCAATACTTGAGTACAGGGACTGCGCCACAAGAATTCAACACTGCACAGAAGAAAAATCTGGTAGTTAGAGATGCAGACTATCAATTGTTTGCAGGACACTTATACAAGATGGGTGCAGACAACATCTTGAGAAGATGTGTATTAGAACATGAAATACCTAGGATTTTATCAGAGGCCCATGAGGGAATAACATGAGGACATTATGCAGGTAAAGCTACCGCATAGAAGGTATTACACGTAGGACTATGGTGCCCGACTATTAATAGATATTCAAAGGACTACTGCCAGAGATGTGATGTATGTCAGAGGGTTGGTAAACCTAATAGACGTGATGAGATTCCCCTAAGGCCACAAGTAACCTTGCAGGTATTCGACAAATGGGCAATAGACTTTGTGGGACCAATTAACCCACCAACAAAAAATTCAAGAGAAAGGTATATTATTACTGCGACATATTACTCAACAAGATGGGCAGAAGGAACACTAATAAAAATAGCAACGTGGAGACAACAACACACTTCTTGTTTGAGAAAGTGATCACTAGATTTGGATGCCCAAGGATTTTTATGAGTGACCAAGGGACTCACTTCATTAACAACACTATTAAGGCTATGAATGAGGAGTTTGAAGTTTATCATCAAAAGAGTACACCATATCATCCTCAAGCAAATGGAAGAGTGGAAGCTTTTAATAAGATCCTAGAGAATGCATTAACAAATATCTGCAATGCCAACATGGATGATTGAGACTTGAAGATACCAACAATACTGTGGGCATACAGGAACACATGTAAAAAATTGACAGGGAAAACACCATTCAGATTGGTGTATGGACAAGAAGCAGTGGTGCCATTAGAATTTTTGGTACCTAGCCTGTACATAACAACAATTACAAACATGACATAGTGAGGTGTAGTACAAGAAAGGCTAAGTTAGCTAATGATCATGGAAGAATATAGGATTCTAGCAGGGTTTCACCAAGAGGTACAGAAAAAAGGGACAAATCTTGGCATGATAGACATATCAAGAGGAAAAGTTTCAGGGAGGGACACCTAGTTTTGGTGTGCGACAATAAGTCTTTTCAAAACCCAGAAAAACTCAGAATGAATTGGTTGGGACCATATGAAGTAAAGGCTATCACAAATGGAGGAGATATACAATTCAAGCATTTGGGAGAAACAAAAATTAAAGGAATGATTAATGGGAGTCGACTGAAACTGTATAGGGATAGTCGACCTCCTACCACTTAAAAAAAAATAAATGCACCAGACAATAAAGGACTGTGCGCTGCAACAAAGGGGTTATCGTGTCAGACACCAGAAGACAACATAGTTAAATAAAACCTTAGCACAACAAAAATAAATGGTCCACATGCACCGAAAAAAAAACATAGCACACACTTCGAAAAGTTAGCATGCCAGAAAAAGGACCAACGGTCAGAAAAAGGAGGAAAATTGGAAAAATGGCGGTTACGACAAATAGGCGCCAACTGGTGGTGTCTATCAAAATTGAATGAAAAACACGTTCAATGCAACATCGCATTAATCGCGCCAATTGATGATGTGAAGGAAACTCAATGGCAGGTACATAAGAAGTGCCAATACATTTAAACCACAACTCAGGTAAATTCTCCGAGAAGTTTCACACAATTGTGATATAGGGAAAGCACGTGGGTAACATAAGGGTTATTCTGAAATTGATATAAGCATAGAGTGACAGAGTATATAGAGCATAGAGAGAGTTCGCAAGAGTCACATAACGAACTAGCTCGGCGGAAAACATCTTAACCACCATGACACCACCCAAGCTAGGTGCGCCAAGCCAGGCCTGCAAAAGACCTCGAAGCAACCTCAAAGCACCACAACAACCACAGGGAATCGAACATGAACCCACATGGACTGCCAAATTCTTCAACTTGGACAAAATCCCTTCACCCAATATATAACTAGTGAGCCCCACACCCGTGGTGGAGGAAATACAACAAACAACAATAGTTGGCATGGAAATTGATATGCCGAAAATGGGACAGAGCCAACAGGCCAAGGACCCAGGAAATCCTTCGTGCCCTAAAAAACCTGAAGAGGTCCCTAGGGTTAATGGGACTATACAAAACCATATAGAAGTAGCCGTGCTAGGAAGGTCACAGACAACAATGCAGGAGAAACAATAGGAGGGTATAGTAGAAGATGTCATCTACCGGCCAGAGGCATATACAAAGTAGAGAAAAATGGAGGATGGAACCTTGAGTCAGCCACCACATCGAAATGGAAAGCATCTAGTAGAAGATCACCATGCAGATAGGCTGCACCAACCATAGTATTACCGTGCATTCCATAAGGGGTGAGTATCACAACTAACCTATTAGGATGCATGGAAAAACTACGGTACTCAAAACACGATGTGGTCGACATCGACAAGTTTCCTGAATTTTCAAAGCAAGTTTAGTTGAACATCGTGGGTACAGGACCCTTCAACAATCCAATTTTCCAACCGAAATAGTGGGAAGCCATATTGGCTAACACTGATATTCTAAACCTATTAGATATCCCACATTTTGGAAGGGACCACGACGTAAACAACTGCGTCAAGCAACTGATGGCAGTCACCCACAAAGGGTACCTATGGGTGGAAGAGCCTATCTTGATAGAATTAGAGCTCATTGCTTTTATTACAGGGCTTCCATGTTGGGGGGAGAGTCCCACAGAGTTCCTTGATGACAAGACAAAGGAGAAGGCATTGGTGGAGGAGATGAAGAAGGCATATGGCACAGAAATAGGGTCACACAGAATCATCATCAAGCACATCAGTGATGCAACAACAAGGATGGCAACCAAACTCATGATGTGAAAATGCTTAGGAAGTGCGACAATGAGGAAGTCCCAGCCAGGTTCATCGTAGATGCAACACAGTGCACAAAGGGCACTATGCTTAGCTGGGCCCTGTATTTATTAAACCTATTCCTTGAGCACTGTAAAGACGTGCAGGACTTGAGGACAAAGTTTCACTACTCTTGGCTACTCATATTGATCACCCTGATCAGATGGAGGGAGACAAAGTACACATGATTTTGTGAGTGAACCACTCATTTCTGCGCAATGCGATACATATCATTGGGGAGCACTTCAGACTCCAAAACTAGAAGTGAAAATGCAGGCATGTTCACGGGGTGTTACAATGACTTGCATGAAATCATTTCCAACACTTGGCGGATTAATCCAGAAGTGGTCATGCAATATTGAGACATCGTCAAATTCAAAGCGACTAGGCATACAATATGGATCCAAGAATGAAGGGATCCCGAGAAGGAATGGCTACAACTACGATACTGCATCAAGGAAGAGGACATAGAGATGGCCATCAAGGATTGGCAAGATGACTGGAGAGTTCCAGTTTTGATTCTAGAGATGCCCACGGATAAGGAGGCTGATGCAGGGCAAGAATAGACACCTGCCGGAGATAAACCTATGCCCAAGAAGTCAAATCTAATTCAGAAGCTGACACAACAAAATAAAGGGGGTGCAACAAATAAAGGTACCCAGGCGGGGAAAAAGGACCCATACCAAAAGGATGATCATACAAATTGGGGGTGCACATAAGAAGGCCAAGGTGCACAAGACGCTGCCAAAATATACAATCACCGAGGACAATGTGGACCTCCTGGCTGAAAGAGTCCATGACTAGGAAATTGAGGAGTTTGAAGACACCCAACACCAAAGGGACATAATTCAATATGATTTGGCCAACATGTGGCAGGTCCTAGAGAAAATATAAGAAGCACAGAGGGCAGGCAGAGGAACAAAGTCATTCCCCATAGAATCATAAGCAGGAGCCAAGTCTATGCCAAGCGAACATGATATCATCCAGATGATAGCACAGGTGAGCCCGAATTTTCATGTTACACACAGAATGCTGTGTATGGATGAGATTGTAGGCGAGACACCCTTGAAAGATATGGCACAGATATAGTTTGTAATGGGGCAGATACCAACCAAGGCACTATACAAACTGCAAGTTAGTGTTGCGTAGGAGGTACAATCATGCGCACGCATAGAAGCAATGGAGTTACAACACACAAAGGAAAACAGAGAGGACTTGGTGTTGGTACTTGAGCAATTCAAGCTCGAGAACAAAGATGAGAAAGATCACACAGATATGCTTGAGCAAGGAGTGGCTATAGCATATGACAATATTACAAGAAGCGTGCTAATAACAGAGCCCACAAAAACACATAAAATTGATCAGAATGTGTAAACAATCGATAAATACAGGCATGAGATAGAGAACCTCCAGGAACAACTCATCCCTACCACTCCCCTGGAGGTGAAGGAACAAAGGAATAAGGAAGTAGCATGGAAGATGGAGGAAATGGAACGACAAATCAACGTAACTGTTGACTTGTTCGATAGATCAAAAAAACTATGGACAAAGTTGGAGGAGGATCAATAGGTCCAACAGTGGGAACAAGAAGAGGAAAATATAAGCACAACTATCCAGGACCTCAAGCAGAGACAAAAAATGATGAAGATCACTAAGCGCCTCAAAGGAGTACAAGACATGAAGAAGATGCAAGCAGAGCTCATAACTATGCAGACACAAAAGAAGGATCAACAAGCTCAAATGGAACCTCTCCAAGAGCTAGCAGTGGAGGTCATTGCGTAGGAAGAAGAGAAAAAGAAGAACATGGTGGAAACTCAGGCAGAGTGCACATAAATGATCACTGAGGAGATTACAACGCAAGTATTGGACGAGCTCAAAGAAAAGACCGCGTAGGCTCAAACACAAGCAAGGGAAATCACAGACAAGTTCCATACTCTTGTAGGATCTTTTGAAGAAGCACACAAAGATTAGGTGGCTCGAGACGAGCTACATGTCAGTGTTGGGGGCCTATTGGATGCAGACCTAGTCAAGCGAAAAGGCTATTTTTGGGAAGAGAATCATGAAAGGAATAAAGGACAACTCGAAGGAAAAGAAACACGTGCGAGGGAATCATGAGAGGTGTCCATGCAAGGAAGACCTAACAACGCTAGGGTTAGGGTTTTTGAAATGTATTGTAATGGATGATGAGCCAATAATATAAATAAGTTGTACTTATAGGATATAAGAGAGGACAGGGGATGGCAGAGAGACTGGTGAAAGAGGAAGACTCCAAAAGTTGTAAGGTTTTAAAGAACTGTACTATTCCGTAAGATGGTGAGATAGAGAATCAATGAAGAATCAATCCTGAGGGTTAGATTGCAGGATAAGGAGATTGGAGTGATCTAGTCAACCTCACAGGGATCAGGGTGCTTGTTGAGAGTATAAGATCCAATATTGTAAACACATGCGACGTTACATATTATTGAACCATAATAAAGAGATTGAGAGCTAGATATTTGTGGACATAGCCCAGGAGTGGGTGAACCATGGTAACACCTATGTTATGTGATTAAATGTATGTATTTGTAATGTCGTTAAGTGTTGAATGTTAGATGAATGAATGAAGGAACTAGTTAGATATGATATTTCACATGCATGAATAGAATGAATACTCTAATCAGATATTAGACTGAATAAATAAGGATTACAAGGTACAACCAGAGATTCCACTCATTCCCAGGCTACGAACACCTGAGTATTGTTGCCACCCATAGAGATATCTCGGGTGAGACTGTGCAATACACTCTGTGTGCTGTGTTGCCTTCTAGTTTACCATAGGGGACAATAGTTTTAGAGGAATTTTGTTGGAATCTTGTTAAATCTAAACATGGGTCATCTATGACAGTAAGGTAGGATCGAAGTAGATAAATGACAAAGTAGAATAATAGAAAGCCAACAAATACCAACACCTCTCTCATCTTCTCCATATCCTTTGACTAAGTATTATCATTGCTATTTTAGTCTAGGAGTTGCCGCTGTTATCATTGACTCCATTACCCTAAAAGGAACTAGTCTACTAACTACACGTGATTGATTGATCAAACAACTTTCAAACCATCTTCCCTGGAGCATTTACTAACTTCTACTAACCCTAGATTATCCAAATTCACTAACTAACTTGCTGCTATTGCAAAGGATTGCTACATCCATCTAACAACAACAAATTGACCCTAAAAGTGACATGTTATGCTAGCTAGACATTGCTTGCGACTATATAATATCAATTTGCCTAGTTAAAGCTATTATTTCAAGTATTTTCTCAAGAATTTTGAAGCATAATTATTGTGGCTGTTACAAATTTATCATTGTTGTTATAAACTGTTATACTATTGCAATTTGATATCATCTAGTCTATTTTTTTCTACCCAACCGATGGCCGGGGGAAAATTCCAACCTTCATTTATTGGAAACCCGAAACAATCCTTCTGGACAACCCTTCCCAGGGCTCTCAAATCCCACTTGGGGTCCTCAAGGTCAACCATATTTTCCTCCCCAAGGGAAAATTCCTTACCCTCCTCAGGGTCAACCTAGTTACCCTCCTTAGGGGAAACCTAGTTACTTGCCTCAAATTCAAGCTAATTATCCTCCCCTAAGTTACACGGGTTATCCCCCTAGGGCCAAATGGGTTTTCCTTCTCGTTTTATGAAAATCTCTCAATAAATGAATCCTATTTTTTGCTGGCCAAAATCCACAACAACAACATATGGGAGTACTTGCTGGATACAACTATCCACCACAACCAGTTTACAACCCTACTGATGTTTCTATGCCACACCAATATCATCCTCATGCCAATCAAAATTTACTGTTCTTATCCACTTTAGATCTACCAGATACGTCAAGATAAACAAACAATCCCATATTATACTTCCCTTTTTGGAAAATCATTCCATCCAAATTACCTTATGATATTCCAAAATTTGATGGTAAACCTGGAGAAGACCCTAATAATCACATCATGTCTTTTCATCTGTGGTGTTCATCAAGCTCACCGATGGATGATTCTATCTGTTTACTTATTTTCGAGTGTACACTTACAGGTTCAAGGAATAAATGGTAAATTGAGCTACAACGCAAAACTTTTCAAGATTTTAATTCACTTGCCATGGATTTCCTCACCGAATTCCAATTTCCTTTCCGATATGAAACCAACACATAAATTTTGACCTCCCTTCGTCAGACTAACTCCGTACACATTTATGGTCATATTCATGAATGGAGATGAAAATGACGGTTGATCAAAGCAACCATTCCAAACCAATTGCTGGATGAATGGTTCACCAAATCTCTATTACCTCCTATTGCCCGAGATGTAGCCATGGGTGGTGTAGTCACAGAAGAGGAAGCCATTGCTCGTGCCCAATATCTGGATTTGGTTTATTCCGAATCCAGTACTTTGTATGAATTGATCCCAAATTCTCCCTGTACATCAACCGATCCATCAAAACCATCCTCCTCTGCTCATTCAGATGAAGTTATTGTTTCCTTCAAAACTCAGTCTGGTTCACAATCGACTGGCACAACCAATCATTCAATAAATTCCCCTGCTACCGTGCCAACTCCACTCTCATCAAAATCCACCCCAACTCAAGTATCCAAAGTGAATGAAGTCCAATCTGCTTCTCCACAAAAATCAAGGGGAAAAAAGAAAACTAAGAATAAACCCAAGAAAAATAATAATCAAACTAAAAATACAAAAAAAAAAGCACAACCACTTGCTATTGAAAATAAACCACAGTGCAAACCATATTTCCATGTCTCATTTGTGCTGAAGATCACTACACACGAGACTGTCCCCATTGAGAATAAGCTGCTAAACATTTTAAAGGAAATTCTCAATCCAATGTATTCATACATCCTTTTCCACAACAACAGTCACCAGTTGCAAAAAATCCTGCACCTCTGCCAAGAGGTAACCCAGGTCATCCTCCTAACGAGGATAATTCATTGAGTGGACACACTTATATGTTAATGGGGTAGATTTTACCACTCACACTATGACATATGAAACACCACTAGGTAAACCTGGTAAGGAAAATGTAACTAATGGGATTGTACCAGATCCATTGTCCACTTCAGTTACTCCTCCATCTGGACCTCTCCAGATTGAGAAACCAAGTTTTGACTCTATCCTACGCCCACCCAAGAGCACAATTAGAAATTTGAACTTTAATCCTAACTCTCGTGCTGCTCAAAACTACAACATTTTTAAAGATTTTTCCCAAGGACCTTGGGCCATGTCAGCTCTCAAAGTTCTACAACACCTCCCTAGCCAATGTAGAACTCTCTTGGCAACCATTGGAGCTATAGATACTTAGTCATCCAATAATATCACATTCAATCTGGATAATTTTAAATCAAGACTCTCTCACCAACTTGATTTCCAAATTTATGTTATTTTCCATAATCAACATATTCATCACATGATCTTGGATGAGGGAGCATCAACATGTGTCATGTCCTTAGCTTGCTGTAAAGGCCTTAAATCACCTGATATTAATCAATCTCCCACCATGTTAAGAGAATTTTATGGAAGAGTTTTCCGACCTCATGGATTATTACAATCCTTAGCCATTCAACTGGGAGGAAAAACTGTTTCTGTTGATGTAGAAGTAGTCAACACTCCTCTTGCTTATAATTGTTTCTAGGAAGAAGTTGGTTCTATGCTATCACTGCTGTTGCTTCATCATTTTTTTGATGTGTCTAATTCCCTCATCAAGGTAAAATTGTGACCATCAATTAGTTAGATTAATGCACCCCTGATGCTCGCACTCAAACAACCAACAATTTTCAATTTTTGAGGGACTCAAATATTACTTATGGAATTGTCGGGGTAGGTCTACTGAAATATTCTTCACTCATGGGTACTTTCGCTACACCTCTTCCTCCAACCATGCAACACATCAAAATGATTAATATGATTTCAACTATGGTTCATCAATTCCTTGAATCATCTAATTCATGGATCATACCTAGTCCCTTAGAGTTAGATACATTAGGTGACACTATGCCACCTAGTACTACAGAGGCTGAGTACTACGCTATTCAGTCTGCCTCTCATTCACCAGAGAACCAACATCTGCTGGTGTCTACTTCATATTCACTACCATCCTGGTTAGATTCCCTATCCTCCACTTTCGATTACATCCTACAAATGTTTCCATCATATGAATCTATTATGAAAATTCTTAGTATCGAGGAGGCACCATGGGATGACAACCACCATCGTCCATCCTTTCTTCCCAATTTAGATGAGATTGAGAAAGATGTTTCCTCTATCTTTCCTATCGATATCCTCGATGCTCCCCAATCTCCAATACTCACTCAGGTTACCATCCTCGAGGGGAATTTTGGAAATATCTCTCAAGCAATCAATGTTGACATATCCATGAAAGAAGGTATTGTGGAAAACACACAACTAGGTGCCAATTGTTCAACTAAAGAGGTTGAAACTTATAGCGCCTTGTTTAAATAATTTCATGACATCTTCACTTGGATCTATGAATAAATGCCATGGATTGATCCTTCGATCATTGTGCATGAAATAAAAACTTACCCAAGAGTCAAACCTGTGAGACAGAAACTTCACCTGGTTCATCCCAAAAAAACTGCAACAATCAAGGCAAAAGTAGAAAAACTATTAAAATATGATTTTATTTATCCCGTACATCTGACCGAATGGGTTTCCAAGATCATTATAATCGCCAATAAACAAGGGAAAATTCATGTTTTTGTTGACAATGGAGATCTAAATAAGGCTTGTCTGAAGGACAATTGGCCTACACCCTTTATCGACCAAATTATCGATAATTGTGTCAGAAGTGTCATTTTCTCTTTTATGGATGGATTTTTGGATATAACTAGATCGACATTTTACCTGCTGATCAACACAAAACAACCTTCATCTTCCCATGGGGGACTTTCGCCTATCGAAAATTACCTTTTGGCCTTAAAAATGCCGTAGCTACATTTTAGTGGGCTATGTCGTATGTGTTCCACGATATCAAACATATCGTTGAAATTTATCTCGATGACTTTCCAACTCACTCAACTCATCAACGAGATCATATTGGTCATCTAAGGGAAATATTTCTTAGATGCAATTTTTACAACATACGTTTGAACCCCAATAAATGCATTTTTGTTGTTGAATCAGTAAGACTCCTTGACTTCGTAGTATCCAAAGATGGGATTAGGGTGGATCCATCAAAATTCAAAGCCATTCTCGCTTTACCCCCTCCCAACAATCTTACCCAATTGCAAAGTTTGCAAGGGAAGGAAAACTTCCTCCGTTGTTTTATATGAAATTATGTCGAAATTATTAAAGGATTCATAAGAATGCTGCAGAAAGATGCCCCTTTCATCTGGGATGCAACTTCTCAACTCTCATCTGATGATCTCAAGCATGCTTTAACAAATACACCACGTTTTCATCCACCCAACTATGCAAAAGATTACATCCTTTATTGGCTACCTCTGCTTCCACTATTTCTATGGTGTTAGTACAAGAGGATGATGATGGTGCCAAACATGCGATCTACTATTTAAGTAAGAGTCTTTAAGGTCCCAAATTCTTTTATTCACATGTTGAAAAGTTGGCTTTGGCAACAATTATTTCCATCCAAATATTTCACCACTATATTATGCTATAGACTACCATTGTCATTGCAGACTCGAACCCCATGTACCACATCTTGAATCGTAAGTACTTGAGGGAAAATATTTGAAATGGATTGTCGTTCTCCAAGAATTCGATCTTAAGTTTTCCAAATCAAAAGCTAAGAAATCGATGGTTTTTGCAAAATTAATTTGTGATCTTCCCCATACTGATGAGAATACTGAGCCCAATGATTCCCTTCACGATGAATCACTATTCCTCATTAGTACATCTGATCCATGGTATGGAGACATTCATCTCTATCTCCATACCCAAATCTTTCAGCCCAAAATTTCACGTGATGAACAACATCACATTAGGCACCATTCAAAGCACTACCTTATCATTCACGACACTTTGTATCACCAAGACATTGATAATGTTTTACAACATTGCTTAACCCATGAAGAGGCTGAACAAGTTTTAAATGATTGTCACCTTGGAGCTTGTGGCGATGGTCTTTCTGGGATGGATACAGTCTAAAATATATTACATGCTAATTATTTTTGCCCTTCCATATTCAAATATTGCATTGAGGCTGTTAAAAAAAGCTCACCCTGTCAAATCTTTTAGAAGAAAGCACATACCCACCCAACTCCAGTTCATCCCATTGTATCCATCGACCCCCTTGCAAAAAGGGGTATCGATTTCATGTAATGTAATCCTACCTCATCCAGGGGGCACAATTATATTATCATTGCCATCAATTATTTAACTAAATGGGTTGAGGCCATGCCTAGATTTCTTAACGATGATCGAACTGCAACACTTTTTGTTTTCAATCACATCATCTCCTGCTTTGGAGTCCCACAAGCTATTGTAACTGATCATGGATCCCATTTATAGAACCAGATGATGGATGAATTGCACACCAAGTTAGGTTTTCGCCATGAAAATTCATCCCCTTACTATCCTCAAGAAAATGGACAAGTTGAAGCCATCAAAAAAATCCTGAAGACCATGCTTCAACACATGGTGGGAGTGAACAAAACCTCTTGGAATTTGTAGCTCTTCTCCACACTCTAGGCTTATTGGAGTTCAGTCAAAACTTCCACTGGATTTACACCCTTCCAGTTGGTATACAAGTTGGAACCAATGTTACCGATTGAATGTGAGATTCCCTCTTTGAAATTCACTGTAGAACTCCTACCCCACACTTTTGTTGAAGAAGAACGATTTTTATATCTAACAAAGATGGATGAAACCCTTCATGATGCTTCTCTCATCAATGAGACATATAAAAAATTCATCAAGACTCAATATGATAAGTTTGTCCAACCTCACGCTTCTGCAGAAAGAGATCTGGTCCTAGTCTATGATCAAGATCATGACAAACTTGGTGCAGGAATGTTATAACCTATGTGGCACGGGCCACACATCATAAAACACATGTTACTGAGAGGCACCTACGATTTAGTGGATTACAATGGATTATCTCTCGGTGAACACTTAAATGGGATTTACCTTAAGAAGTACTATGCATAGAATATATCAGATGTGTGCTTTGTACATTATTGTACTATATGTTTTTGGTTTGGTCTGTCTTTAATTTTGCGTGCATGAGTTTTCCCCCATTCTTTAAAGATGCTTATACTTTTATTTGTACTTGAATGCACAGATGTCATCATCCTTTCCCATCTATTTTGGGTTTGTGGATGGCGCTAGTTGACATACCCAGAATATCACCTCTGTGACTTGGGTCATTTACCACTCCGACGAGTTAGTGAGTTCAGCAGGGATTTTCCTTGGATCTGTAACCTATAACGTTGCAAAATATCATGTTGTCATTGGAATTTTAAGTGAAGCTTCTTCTCTAGGTATATCTCAATTTATTATCAAACTTGATTATGAACTCGTGGTCTATCAACTAAACCGTGAATATGCTATTTGTAATCCAATTTTTCTATGTTTCCATCTAAGGGTTCACTGTCTCGAAAGATATTTTGAATTTCTAGAATATAGACATATATCGAGAGAACTAAATAAGACTACATATTCATTAGCAAATTATATGTTAGATTGGTATATTGCGCATAGATAAACATTTGGGACATGAATCATGTAAATAAAAAACATCACATAAAACAAAAAAAATAATATAAGTAGCCACCGTAAAATTCGTATATATATATATATATATATATATATATATATATATATATATATATGCTTGAATATAAAATAATTTTTTTTTTGTAAAAATACATCGTCCAAAAAGTACATAGCATGGAAAACATGGGCCTTTATTCCCATATTATGATCATAAAATATTAATGTGTCAAGACAATCTACTCGTCTCTGTACACCACATTGTTCTCAACAAAGCACACAACTGCTCTCGCCACTCGTCGTAAAAAATGAATACGACCTTCAGGTACCCCAACTGTATGTCTCTAAACATGTAAGGGTACATCTCATATCCTCATGGAAGGAACACCCATGGTCAAACCAAGGACTCCACCTCTCAGAGTCCTCCTACTCCGATGTCAACTTCTGCTGCTACCTTAGCATATCCACGACGTCCTAGTGTTGACATCTCCATCGGACGTGACGTGATTTTGTTTGCATGATGAAAAAAAATGACTTATATCCCTTGTCGTACAAAAAAAAAAAATATAAAAATAAGAAATATTGTTACAAGGTTATGATCTTTCGTACCTGATGCATCCCACTATGTCTCCTCGGGAAGCACTAAATCTGCACTGCCCCTAAAGTCAACCCCAACATATGGGAAATCCTCTATAACCACGAGTTGTATCCTCCACCATGCAAAGAATTCAGTAGTAAAATGAAAGGCTGAGGGTTCATTTCCCAACCTAGGTGAAATACTCATCCACTGCTCCATATGGGGCTCAGTCACAAGGCATGCTATCAATACAACCTACAACTGCATCTGTGGAACTCGCTCTAGAAATAATAAAATTAGGAAAGATCCGTATCCAAATTGTTTCTGCTTGCCTGTTCGACAATTAGATGTTTGCTCTTTGATGTTCCTTAAAAACCCCACACTCCAGTTAAAAATCCTGGGCTCCAAGCATTGAATAGCATATGATATATGAGACTTGGAAGCAAGGTGGGAACTAGTGCTTCCTGCCAGTTTTGTGATAGTGAAGAGAATGGATCGTAGAGATAGGTCCATCACATATTTAATAACAATCCTTCCTCCTACCAAGCGTGACCCCGGTACACAATACTCGACAACTTATGCGTCTGTCGGTCATGGAGTAGACTGATGTCCAGACAAAAGAATATGTGCTCCCCTCTTTGAGAGCCCCATCAGAAAAACGTTGTCCATGTCGATCTCAAGCATGTGTGATCCTATTCGGAACACTTGCTCGCCATTTTCCCATAACCCTATTAGATACTCAAGTAAAAGGATTAATTTTCTCATATTTTGTATCTTGAAGTACTTTATCAAGACATAGTTTCGTAGAGATTCCCTCACTTGAGGGTCTTGTAAGACATCCATATCATTGAATTAATGTTCTCATTCCTTCCATTCAATCATGATTGGTTAAGTGAAAATCTACAAATTCACGAAAGAATCACATTAGCCAAGTTTTCAAGGAAAATAATTTCCTTTTTACAACTTGAAAAACCATTTTTTTTTTAACTTTTGTGCTCAACGCTCTTTGGAGGTAGAATAGAGAACTAACTCTCCCCAAGAGGACATACCAGGGTGTTGAAATATCGATCGGTGCCCCCCTCGATTACTTAAGGGAGAACCGATCATGTTCGATGCTCTAGGGTTTTCCAAAGAGCCCAAGCTCATAAATTAAAGGCTGAAATTAGATTAAAAAAACATGCAAATGAATAAAAAAAGTCATAGAACCAACCCGATCCAGACATAATCACGAATGGTTGCCTGTATATCCCACAATCAAAGCTCGAAAATCACTCCAAAAGGAGAAAAAATCAAAGAAAAAGGAAAATAGTAAAACAAAAGGTGAGAATGACATGTTTTTTCCCTAATTGATTTTTATTATGTCCAAATTAAGTCAATTACACTCCCTTTTCACATTCATAAATTTTTATTTTTGAGTTTTTTTCTAAATTATTGGCGATTTTAAAAGAAGCTGCTGACATATTTTCCCAGAACGACTTGATTATGCAGGAATTTACGAAGCATAATTTTTTTTACGACCTTGTGACGCCATTGAGAAAATTTCATCATACTTTGAGCTCATTAAAATATGAAGAAACGTATGTTGGGCTGTGGGTTATCACTTTTTAGGTCCCAGTGGACTAACTACGAAAAAGGAAAACTCTAGTAAATATCGACTAGAATATTTCTCCGTCATATCATTTTATACTTTTTTGGACCTCGGAGACTAAAATCACGAAAAAGGACAACCCCATAGTATTCTTTAAGTTATTTTCAAACTCCCTAAACATGAAAAACAACTGAGTTTTCCTTCTATGGACTCACAAAATTACACAATGAAGGGACCATCTGGGGACAAACCCTTACTTCTTCCAGTTCATTAAATAAAGGAAGAGGAACTTATTGAAGGTGAGTTATATCTAGCATGTGTTATCCTCCTAGATCTCTTTAAATGGAAAAGTGGTATTCATCTATCTATATGGGGGAAAAATTGAAGAAAAAGGGTCAAGTTTCTTGAAAACTTTTTAGGTAGCTCTTGTAGTCACCCTTGAACATGACACTTGTTTTCAATTTTACCATACACTTGGATAATCCATTAAGCCTCCACACTAAACCAATC
>WSFP011427765.1:0-22061 GCA_009831015.1 Picea engelmannii | reverse complement strand
AGAGAGAGAATGGGGTATATATAGGAAAAGAGAACAATGGTGGGTAATGGGGAAAAGAGAGGGAGGGAGATATAATGAAAAAGAGAGGGAGGGTTAGATGAAATAGAGAGAGGGAGGTGAGAGAGAGACAAGAGGAGGGAGGGAGGGATCCCACAAGAGAAAACTATATGGAGAGAGAGAGAGAGGGTAGAGGTATACAAGGGGATGAAGTAGAGAGAAAATAAGAGAAGAATAAAATTCAAGAGTGATATGGAAATAGATAGAGAGTGGGGGGGTAGAGAGAGAGGGAGGTAGAATGAGGGGAAGAGAGAAAGAGGAAGTGAGGGAGAGAGAAAGAGGGGAAGATAGAGAGTGAGAGTGAGACTAAAAATGAGGATATAGAGAGAGAGAGGTGGTATATGAGATAACAAGAGGATAGATAGTGGGAGGGAGGGAGGGAGAGAGGGAGGAGGGGGGTAGAGAGAGAGAGAGTGTGTGAGTGTGAGAGGGGTGATGGGTATTCTATATGTAATAATTCCCCTCAATTAAATTGTCAACCCGGGGTAAGTAAACTTAGAGTTGTGGCACAATATGAGCCAAGGAAGAAAGAAAATATAATGGAAAGATTGACTAGCTAACGAGATGGTTTACCCTAGGGATCAACACTCTTTTAAATTTCAATTCTAATTTTTAAAAAGATGAATTTTAAAATATATTTAAAGAAAATATTCTATGTAAAGCAACCTTTAACTAATGAGCTTCAATAAATTCTAGAACTATGAACTATTTGACATAAGTAGATTTAAACAATCTAGGACTATGAACTGTTTAATCTATCTCTAAATAAGCAAATAACAAGTAATCTATTTAATGTATCTATTAAATCTATCTTTGAATAAGAAAATAAAAATTAATCTACTTCTGATCTATTTGATCTATTTATTTAATCTACCTTTGAATGAACAAGCAAGTAATCTAGTAAGCAAATAATTTGTCAAAACTATCTTTACAAGTGAACTATATTCTTAAAGTAAAAACTCACAATTATTTCTATCTTGCAGATAATAAACACTAATCTACTTAATTGAAAGAAAGAATGTTGTGATAGTATTCAAATGTGATGATTTTGTCTATGGTAGAAAATGACATCACGATGGCATCTAACTACTAATTGCAATTCAAGTGGAATTAACCCAATGCTAACTTCTACAGAGAAATGAAAAGTATGGATAAGGCAGTCTATAGAAAGTTGTCAGACAACTGGCTTAGGTTGATGGATAGTTGGTATGGATTGTTCGTTGTCATTTATTTAAACCATTGGAGAGTGATATTGTATATTTATGTCAACCCTTAGTGATTGATTGCAACCCTTGGAGAAAGTCTGGTAGAGAATTCCTATAGCACAAAGGTTTGGGTAATGGACCCAAGTTTGTTTGATGTATAACAATATGAGTTTTAATACATTTGCAGGTAATACTATTCAATATGGTTAGTATATGTAATTCCATTTCTTATGGTATGTGGAACGCCGCATAACTCCTCACGGTTAGAGAGTTATGGCCATGTGAAGTTGGACAACCCAGGTTTGGGTAATGGACCCAAGTTTGTTTGATGGATAATGGTATGAGTTTTGATATATTTGCAGGTAATACTCTTCTATATGGATATTAAATTTCATTCCATTTCTGGTGGTATGTGGAACGTCACATAACTCCTCACGGTTAGAGAGTTATGGCCATGTGAAGTTGGAGAACCCTCATGAGTCATCTAGAAGCCCCAAAAGGTCAAAGTGGTTTGAGAGATTTTAGAAGGTAAATAATAAAGTGAATTGATGAGTATACTGTAATTCAAAGTGAATAAAAATGAAATTATTTAAATAATAAAGTTAATGGATAAATTACTAAGTTGACAAGTGGTTAGAAGTGGGTTAGTCCTAAAATAAGGAAATTGGGTTAAGATGGTTAAAAGGTAACCCCTTGAGGAAGCTACATGAAATTATAAATAAGAGGCAAAGATCTCTCATTTTAATCACACTTGAGCATATTGAATATCTACAAGTGACTGAGGTAACAAAATGATATATAAGCCAAATTTTAGAGGTAAGGTGAAGTAAATAGGTTGAAATTCAAGGGAGGATAAATTATTTTGATGATGCTTTCTAAGGTATGTTATTTACACGTCATCTCACCATTTTCACAATTTTTTTTTTCTAGAATGATTCAGACCGTGAAATTGGGAGGCCATTGAGGAAACATATCCAAGTAGTTGTGATAAAAATTTAAGCTTGTGGGTCAATGTATTTTTGGAGTTACACTCCATGGAAGATAGGGTTTGTGGATAGTCATGAAACTAGTCTAAAACATGGGTTTTGGGTAAAAACATCATAACTTCTTCATAACAGATCCAAATTTAGTAAGACAAAATTTTTTGGTTAGAGTATTGTCTTTAGTATTCTATGTAAAATTTTCAGATCCAAAAAAACAAATATTCTGTGTGGGGCACACTCTACAAGTTCTCTCTCTAGAATAAGCCAAAATTCAACAAGGTACGCCATTTTTTATATAAATCCTTTTCTGAGAGGTTCCAAGTAGTGACACCTGGAGGAATTGCATAAAACACACTGAAGAACATTATGTACTATTTTCGTATCTTTATTCATTACAGGTACATAGTTATGGTTATTTCAAGTTAGGGTTGTTGACTAATCCAAAACTAGTCATGTGAGACTAAAGTAAAGTTTGATGAAAATGCTAGTCTCTTGTTGTTAAAGTTAAAGAAGGTTTGCAGGTATGTGATCATATACACCAAGTCTATTAAAAAGTTACAAATCATATTTGGATGAATAAATTGATGAGGGATTTTGGTTGAGGTACATGTTGGGTACATGGTTGAGACAAGTAGTTGATGAGTTGGAACATACATGAGGTGTATAGTTGCTGATGTTGGTACATATTGATGAGTCATGGTTGATGAGTAGTTGATACATGATTGGTACATACTTGGTACATGGTTGGAGGTAGTTTTTAGTAGTATTGTTGACACATGGCTTATGGATTATGTAGCATACTTGTATTGGTATATTATTAGAAGCACATATTGATCTTGGTGATGATTATGAGTTGTTGTGTTATGCTTGGTTGTTGCACATATTTGATATTTGTCTTGGTTATTGATATTGGTGAGTAGATCTGATTTGGTTGATAAGATTGATGAGACAAGTTGTTGTGATATGTTGTTTGGACAGGTTATTTCTACAGGTTTGGTGCATGGTTGATGCACTTGCTCATGGTACAGGTTGAGGTACAGGTTGGTGCATGGTTGATGAAGTTGTTTATGGTATAGGTTGATTACAGGTTGTTTGGTATAGGTTGGTGCATGGTTGATGCACTTGTTTATGACACATGTTGATTACAGGTTAATGCATGGTTCAGGTTATTGGTACAGGTTGTTTGGTGTAGGTTGATTGGTACAAGATTACAGTAGTATATATCACAGTGATAGTGTTATAGTGGTTCCATAATTCTATTTATACATCAGAGCAGTTGGACGAGGCAAGGAAAAGTGGTTGTAGCCACCTTCTAGTTTTAGCTGGAGAACATAGGGTGTTGTAGCCTCCTTCTAGTTGTAGATGGAGAATTAGGGAGTTGGATCTTCCCTCAAGTTGTAGCCTGAGAAACTAGGGGGTTGGAGCCTCCTTCTAGTTGCAGTTGGAAAAAAAAGGAAGTTGGTGCTTCCAATGAATGTAATTCTTAAATACATAAAAGAAAAAGCATTATGTGCTTTTCTCCCGCTTTGGGTTTCCACATAAAACACTGGTGTATTGTGGATGTGTGTGATTTATCATTTGTTCATTGTTTATTTACTCCACAACTATTGGATGATAATACTACATTGATATAACACTTGAATTTTATGGTGAAAAATGATTAAATTTCTCTATTACTGATTCACCCCCCCTCTCAGTAATCCAACAATTGGTTTCAGAGTAGATTCCTTTAGGAAATATTTTAACCACTGGAATAAGATCATGGATTATTTTGAGAATTTAGTACCAACGTTTAATGGTCAAAATGGCTTTAAGTGTGAGATGTGGAGCAGAAGGACAAAAGTGTTTTTACAGGAACATGGACATTATATTTGGCTATCAGTTGTTACATGATATGATAGTTCAAAAAGGGTAAAGACTGCAGCCAAGAAGGAATTGAAGAAGAATAAAAAAATAGTAATGGATTTCATCTGGGAAGGATTACCTAATTTGGTAAGAGAAAAGGTTGGTAAATATTCATCAGCCAAAGAAATTTGGGATAAGTTACATGAAATATATTGTTCACCCATCGCAGATTCAGAAAATCCCAAAGAAGATGTAGATACAAATCAAGAAGAATTATGTTCACTATGTGAAACAGATTCAGAAGATGAAGAGTAAATAATCACCAGAGGTATGTTTTTTTTCTTTAATTGTGAAAAACATGGACATATTGAAATAGAATGCCATGAAGGAAATGAGACAGAAAAACTAATTGAAAAGGAAGAGAATTATGAAGCAGAATTGATTAGTTCTTTAGATGAACTAAGAGAATAAAACATTTCACTCAAGAAATTATTAATGAAACAGAAGGAAGATGCTCACATTTTTGAAGAAGCCCAACAGGTCATCGAGAACTTAAGAACTCAACTAGAAGAAGCTAGAAATATTGAAGAAAATCTTGAATATCAAAAGGAGTATTTGGAAGCCAACATAGAAGCATAGAAGGAAGAAGCAGAAATGAGAGAGAATATATTAACAGATCATCTTAAAGAAATAAATAATGATCTAAACCATCTTGAGGCAGAGTTTGGTCAAGAAGAGAAAGGACTTGAAGAAGATATAATCACATTAAAAAATCATCTTGAAGAATCTAAAATAATAAAAGAAGTCATGAAGTCTAAGATAATGAAGAAAGAAAAATAAGTTGAGAAGCTTGAAGAGGAAGTTGTCACATTGAGAAGTAAAATCATCAATATCAACAAGAATGTTGAAGAGATAGAAACATCCACATCATTTATAGAGAATGAAGAGAAGCACTCAAGGTTGCTAGAAAAGAAGAATGATGAAAATAGAAAGATTTATGTAGAAGTAATCAAAGGAAGGAATCATGGTCATCCAGATTCTAAGAAAACTATTGAAGACACATCTTCAAGAAGACCATTCATGTTCAAGCCACAAAGAGGCTTCAATAATGATCATGATCAGTCAAGGCAAAAATTCAGAAGGACTACACCACAAAGAAGATCATTAAATCCTAGGTATGCAAATTTCTTTTATGGTCATTGTTTTTATTGTACTAATTTTGGACATAAGGTTGCATATTGCAAGTATTATAAAATAAATGTTCAAGAAAGAAGTGGATATGTGGCCCCACGTAACATTGAATGTTACAAATTTCATAACTATGGACACATAGCTAGTGATTATAGAAGCATGATCAATACTTCCATGAAAGAGAACACTAATATCAGATATAAGAAAGTATGGATAAGAAAACATGAAGAATAGATGAACAAATACTAGGTCCCAGAGATAGCAATATTGGCAATAAAACGAGATGAAGAAAATTTTATAGAGAAAAAGAAAGTTGTCAGATACAAAAAGGTTTGGAAAATAACTGAAAGAAAAGAAGGATAGGTAAATAAGGAATAGGTTCAAGAGATTGTACTTTCAATAATTGTAGTGAAACATGAATCCACAGACATGAAGGAAGAAGTCAGAGCTCAGAGAGATGATGAATCTACCAATGAATATGATGATGAATACACATCAGAGAAGGAATTGTTTTGATCCATATAAACTAGATACTCCCAGGTAATATGAATATTAGATAGAGGGAGTCTATGCGATAGTTGTGGTAGACTAAAGAACCATCATTCGAGCAACTTGCAGAGTTTGAGAAGACAGATCTAGAGCAGTCAGTTAGCAGAAGTACAATTTGATGGATTAATCAAGACTTCATGATAGTATAGTGATAAATGGGTCAGCATTATAAACAATTGCGCAAGTAGAGTCTTGGACAGTATGGACGAGAGCATGGATTCATAGATTGGTTCAAAGAGTGGTTCAACAACAAAGGAACATTATCATAATGGATGATAATTACACATGAAATGGATTCCAAATTGATAGATTGTTTTGGACACTATTATAACCCTAAATTGCTCTACATGTGCATACCTGGCATTAGGCCCTCTTACTTGCTAATTTTTCCAAGCCATCACTGAGTTTCTCTTCTTAAAAACGCTATTTTTGAATATGTACATTCCCTGCACCATTACTAACCACATATGCACACTTTCTTCACCACTACAACCCATGTACGTATGCTAGTTGCACCACTACAACCCACGTATACTCGCAAAAGATGCAAAAATTAAAAATTTGCAAGGAATTCGTTGATATTACGGGTTGTTGGGTAGTTTCCCAACTGTCCCACTGCCTATAGCCCATCACCCAATCAAATAAACATCCTTTTGTCATATAAAAGGAGGTGTTGGGGTCTCATTCCAAAGCCAAGCATAAGAACAATGAAACTCTACCCATTTTACATCCCCTCCCTGCCCCAAGAAATTGCATCCACCTTGTGAGATTTTCCTCTGGATTTCCCATTTTGCCCTTTTTCTTCCATCATAAGCCTATTCCATTTCCCTAGAGAGAGGTTGAGAGGAGAAAGATATGTGGAGGTACAGTTGGAGCTTAGTGAAGAGGAGCCCGAACTAGGTTTGTGGAGCAGTCACAGACCTTGTTGTAAGTAAAAATTGCGATATCAATAAAAGGAATACTTCTTCTGTCCCGAAATATGATGTGTCAAAAGTTTGTATTTGATTTATGCTTTATTCTAACATCTAACCCATGATTTATATATGAGATGGATTTTTGTAGTTTCCTGTTTATCTATTTGTGAATGAAGATCAACCTTGGGAGGATGCTTGCAGTCAGTGGAGCTATCGAATGCGAGAGGATCGACACTGGATGTGGAGTAAAAGGTAAAGTTTCCTGATCTTTTCACTTTGTCTTTCATATATAAATTTGGGGTAGTTAGAAAAGTAGGAGACTTTTAGATGGTTAGATCTACCTACATTCTGAACCCTAGTGTAGTACATAGGGGGGTTTTCCCTACTAGTAGAACTGGTGACCATATTGGGGATGCCTTTAGGGTTTTCAGGGAATTTTTGGGTGTTTGATTGGTTTTGTTACCTTTTGAGTTTCTATAAGTTTTCTAAGTCTTTAATGGATTTTGGTCACCTATTGGTGCCATACTAGTTCTCCCTGCCCTATCAGTTTACTTGTTTGTTTTATTTTTTTGAGAAGTTACAGAGGTGTATGTGGCCTGATGTGGGTCTGCACACGTATATACGTGCCCTGATCTATAGGCAACGCACGTACATACGCAGGATTCTTAAGTGTTAGTAGCATGCCTGTGTCAAGAAATTTTTATTTAAGAAGAGGCAGTCAATATCTTCCCTGATTGAAGTCATACTTCTTAGGGTTTCTTGATTAAGTATAGTTTCTCTGTTGTTACAGTCGTAGCCTGGGTTTGGTGTCAGTTTTCTTATCTTTTTAAAGATTTTTTGTGTTTTATTTGAAAGGTTTTTAGACGAGTCTATGAGTCTTTGATCAACATGTTTGGTGTCTTCAGTGACTCCCTGCAATCCACAGTGGGCCAGAGGTCAGTTTTAGTATTGTCTTGTATTTTACTTTTTCCCCTTTCGCTTGCTTTAAAGAAAATAAAAAATGATTTATTTCGAGTTTTATCGTTTGAAGCATATCAAAATAAATAAATAAAGATTTTGTTTCTTTGTTTGGTTAAGTACTTGGGTTGATTATTTTTCTTGTTAGGAGAAAGAGTTCTTTTCTTAATTTCTTTACTGATTTCTTAGAACATTAAGTAGCTCGTAGTCGAGCGGAATTTCATTTTAGGTTTTCCTTTAAAAGATCTTAGAAAAAAAAAAGCAGTTATGAAAAGTTGGTTAAAGAGTTAGTTGCAATTATTTATTTGTCAAATAGAAGTAATTTTTCTTTCAGTTTAATGTTTTTCTCCTTCTTCATCTCTCAAAACACACCACTAGTTTCATTGTCGTTTCCTTGACTTAAAACAAGTCATTTAAAATTAACGCTAATTTAAAATCAACTAGACTTTATGTTTGTAGGGTCAATCAACTAGTCTAGGCTAGAGCCTTGATTTAGGTTGGAGAGGAAACTCTTCAAGGCTTACAAACAAACATTGGAGTCAGATCTAGGGAGTGTAAAAAGTCCAGTAAACATGAAAGTTATCTGGGACCCCCGTTTAACATAGGGGATAAACATGAGGTCACGTATGGAAAGGTAGCATAGATAAACCATCCAAATCCAGACCAAGCGTAGTGGGGAACACACATAGAGTACTTGTCGTGGGATATTGTCAGTTGCATTTTCCTACAGAGGTTTGTGGATATCAAATCCATTCGAGGTCCTTAGTTGTCTTTTAGACCACTTTCGTTCGATACCCTTGATAGGTTTCAGGCTTGATACCCTACTCATTGCAGTCCACCGATTGTTGACTGTACCCTCCCGGTGACTGCTCCCAAGCTGGAAACCTACTTTCATTTATTCTAGAGACTTACAAGGTGACTGCAAGGGTATATCGTGGTACATAGGGTAGATTTCAGGCCATGCTTTGAATATTATACCTGGAGGGTGATTTCGTATTCGAGTTGCACTTGCACTGGTAAGTTTCTCTAGTGTTGGCTGGTGTAACTGTTCTTCCAACTAGATAGTGGTTTGATTTATTTATATCATAGGAACTTTTCTAGTGTGTGCTAGTTTTCAACGTTAGTAAAATCCTTACTGTGTCATTGATATTTTTACAAAGTGGAAGATCATGAGTTCCTTCAGTCGTGGAGGATTCAGGGCCTACTGTTGGTTACATTGGAGCCACTACCACCACCATTATGGTGAATAATTGACAAGCAAGGGTCATTTGAGGAGACCGGGTCATAGGAAACTATGTCTGAGCCATCCCCGATAAGAGAACACTCGAATCCAGAGGAACTAGCTATTTATGACCTTGGAGCGGAAGCTCTCGGGAATTTTAAGCCTCTCATCACTGAATTATCGGTGCCACTTTTGATATGAATTTCCCCTCCATGGGTAACACATCATGAGCATCATATATTCCTGCAAGAAAATATGGAAGAAAATGCTACTACTTCATCAAGGAGTCCTCACACTCCCTCAATGACTACCACCATTGGGGGCATTCCACCTCCTAACCCACCTTCGTCAGCCAATACCACCATGGTCTCGAACACCTCTACTTCAAGAAACAGTCTGATTTCATCTATGGTGATGATCATTGCTCCTTTCACCCAGAGTGTGATGGGCCTCCCGTTTTCATATAGGATGCTTGACTTTGATACAAACTATGTCCTCACTTACTCCACCCTATAGACCATGGGTATGGGTGAAGGGAGCTCAAACGCTCCTTTGCAAGGGTCCATGGGGGGAAAAACAACCCCTTATAATGTTATTCCTTATGGTGGGGGTCATATAACTCCTTCGTCCCCCTCGCTCGGCGGTGCTCCCCAGCAACCCGTCTGGTCGAACATAAACTACAACTTGTTTGGAGTAGGAATTCTAGGACCTTCTTCCTACACCACGTCGGTGGGTTCAATGTCATTCTCTTTGTTCAATGTGTTTGGTAATAACTCTCTCTCGTCAGCTATCATATCGGTCGGGGGCAACCTTAGGTTTGGACAATAGAATACTGTGCAGGGTACTAATCCTACACAAGGGGAAAACACATGAGTATTCTTCTCACAAGGAATATGGAATCCATGGCAAGGATCAGTTCCCTCGTTAGGTATGTCGATCGAGGGAAACCCCTTCCATGTTCAATGGAACCATGGGAAAGGCTCAGTGTCTATGCCCATTGGATCGGCAGGGGGAAACCCTTTCCAAAATATATGGAACACAACACAGGGAGAAATCCCCACCCATCCCTCAACGTCCAATTACTGGAATCAGTCGATGATGTCCCAACAAACATAGTATCTGTTCATTGGTGAAGACCATGGTATTTACCAAAAGCCTAGTCAACAACCCAACTTTTCCTGGCAGCCTGGTGCCAGTCAAACTCCAGGATCTTTCTTCTTGTACATAGTCAATAGCCCAAACTACCATTTCTAGTGATGTTACATTTTCCAGACTTGTCAAGGTTGTTAAATGGCCTCACATGTCATGATCCACATTGGCCTCCCAGGCCAATTAACTTTCCCTCGTACATTCTAAAGTTTGAAGGTAAGCCTAGCAAAGATCCAGGCCATCACGTGACCACTTTTCACCTATGGTGCTGATCGAACTTGCTGCAAGATGAATCCATACAGTTGCAACTATTTCAACACACTCTTATCGAGAGTGTTGTGAAATGGTACATCGAGCTCGACTGCTCAAGATACTCTTACTTTAGCGATTTGGAAATGGTTTTCCTAAACCATTTTCATCTACCCGTGAGATACAATGTCGGCACTGAATTGCTGGCCAACTTTGAGAAAATGAAGGCCTATCATGATATCTCATATCATATCCGAGAATGGCGACGTCATAAGATTTTGATAAAAGTATCGGTCCCACCGGCTTTCCTGCTGGAGTGGTTCCTTAAGTCTTTGGTGCCTGACGGGAAGAAAAAACAATGAAACAAGAAGGGTAAGGGGGATAAGAAACCCACCAACAATGATGGCGGAGGAAACATAGAGAAGAGAAAGTCGAAGTATTTGTGTAACCTTTGCATGGAAAACCACTCGACTCACCTGTGCCCTTGGCTTGCAGAGGCCGAGAAGTTATTAGCATAGAAACAACCTATTGTGTTAATGAACCCATTTCCTCATGGGAAAAATTTGACTCAAGCCTCTACAAGCACGGATGGGGGCAGTCAGGGACCCCCTCTGTCTTCTAGTAATCCCTCGGCTGTGAACGTTTATATTTTGAAAGGTGACGCTTTCATAGCAACTAGCTTACACGATTACGAAAATCTAGAATCTACTGAAAAGGGTAAAGAAGTCGTAAACCCATATGTTCCTCTCCAGATTGAGAATACGATGGGAGAAACAATGACACACATCCTGAAAGGGGATTTCAAGAAAGCTTCACATAATCCAAATGCAAGGGCCACCCAGAACTACTTTGTGGTGGAGGATTTTTCAAAAACCCCTTGCACGATGTCCTCTTTGGAGGTCCTCAAGAGATTCCCTTCATAGAGAAAATATCTGTTAGCTTCCTTAGGATCTGTCGAGACTTGTAATTCGAGAATGATCATGCTTGATATGACTAAATTGAAACCTCATCTCCCATACCACATTGCATTATAGATAGTAGTGGATTACACCACAAAAAAATTTACTCGAAATATTTTTTGCACAGTAGTTGATGAGGGCACCTCGACAAGTGTGATGTCGTTGACATGTTGGAAGGTCATTGGCCAACCTATTTTATCTCCATATCCTACTCTTCTTACTACTTTCAAAAATCATTCTTTTAGACCACATGGTATCATCTCTTGTTTCCCCATGCAATTAGGAGGTAAGACCGTGTGCATTGAATTGAAGTGGTCGATGTGCCTCTCGACTACAACCGTCTGTTAGGAAGGATTTGGACCTATTCTATGCATACAGTGGTTGCCACAGTTTTCTTGGTCTTGTTGTTTCCACACGAGGGTCGGATCATATCCATTGATCAATTGTTCTTCTCCCATCCTAACCCTTCATCGGGGACATCCACATTCCTGATGATTGATAACCCTCAACCCAACGTCGTTAATATAGGGGTTGTTTTGTGCCCACCTTTGATGGGTACCTTCGATTACCCACCTCCTTATGGTGATGTCAAGATCATATCAGTTGTCCCCTACTAGCCTAAGGATAATATTTTCAAGTGTTGTCATTTCGTATGACTTACTTTAAGGATTTGTGGAATCTTCCTTCCCCATAGGCCACGATGGAAGGGATAGGGAATTATATCATGGCCATTCCCTTGTGCATGATAGAAGTTGTGTATTCTATTGTCTAGCAATCTTCAGTCAACCCCGATCTAACTCCCACACAGGATTTAGATCTAGTTCTTGAGCCTATATGGGCTCAAGGTTCGCTCACCACTATAGATGCTTTAGACTTGGTATTTCCCTCTGACGAGGTGATTATAGAGGCATTGACTGGTCTGGATAGACCCTCGGATGATCTCCATCACATTTTTTATTTTCTCCCAGAGTTAAGAAGAATAGAGGTAGGTGAAATCGTGTTGACTATGACTAGATATAGGCCTTGTCCTATTAATCCACTGGCTATGAAAATAGTTTATTCCGAGGGTAATATGGTAACGATATCTGAAATGATACCTATCAACATATCCAGAACCTCTAGCATCGTGGAGAATGTATTCGTTGGAGCATATTTCTCCCTCGAAGATATTCGGATCTATACAGATTTATTTAAGGAATTCCGCAATGTTTTTTCTTGGTCTTATGAGGAAATGCCAGGAATCAATCCAAGAATCGTCGAACATTAGATAATGACTTATCCTGATGCCAAGCCAGTCCAATAGAAGATTTTTTCGGTGAATCCTCGAAAAGCTATAGCTATTAAGTATGAAGTAGAGAAACTGCTCAAAGCCGGTTTCATCTACCCCATTCAGTTGACTCAATGGGCATCAAATCCAATTCTGGTCAACAAAAAATAGGGTACGATTCAATTATGCATGGACTTTCATGACTTGAACAAGGCCAATCCAAAGGATAATTTCCCCACCCCATTCATTGTGTTATCACATAAATTTGTCGAGGCCATAGGTGTGTATCGATATACCCATATTTGTTTCCTTGCCTTGTCTCTCTATCTTTCGCAGGCCAGGTATTCAAGTCTTTCCCTTTTTGTTATTTGAACGAGCTGGTTTCCCTTGAGGTATTGCATGAAAATTCTTGGTCTGAAGCTATTTGCCTATCACCCAAGTCTTTTTACAAATTCTGCAACCATGTACGCTAAGTCAACATGCTCGAGGAAAGTTTTTATCTAGGCCGTAGATCTCATTAGGATATCAATGGTGGAAAATAATCATGGGAATCGGGAGTCCGAAATATTGTTAAAAGTGGTTTGTCAAAGGTCCAAAATCTTGAAACCTAAAATCAGCAGGGACCATCCAATTCAGAGAGACACGTGGTGTAAGATCATTGATTTTGTAGTTTCGCAGAGTGGAAAAGTCAAAGGGTTGAGTCGTGAGGACTTGCGGACTCCCGATACCCGAAGATTAGATATGGACCATGGATCTTAGAGGGATGCGTGGTGCCAGATCCAAGAATTCATGATTTTGTGAATCAGAGGTCTTAGAATGGAGCACGACACAAATTTGTGAAGTGAGAAATCATGAAGCACTCAGGGATTGGTCCCATGCTCATAACCTGTGGTCATATTTAAAGTGGGGACATAAATAAGGGTAAGAACCTATTGAGCAACTGATGACTGAGGTTTTCAAGGAGGAAATTGTGGCTATCAAATCCAAAGAAATTCTGATCGTCGATATGAAAGGGCCACTTCACAAGTTCATGCATCGCAATACTTGGAATGAAGTGGAGTGAAGATTCCCGAAATGAGAAATCATGAAGTATTTGGGAGTTAAGTGCTAGGTTGTGGCCCAGGGTCACATGATGAAGAGGCAAACACTAGGATATCTAGGAGCACGAAGGAAAGGGTGTCGATTTCCCATAGATTTGTAGAGCCTCGAGGCGTCAAGATTGACTTGAAGAAGTCATGGGCACCACCTAGAAACATTCATGGGTGTCATGCCTTGTCTTGATCCCAATGAAAGAAGTTATTGAAGATAGGGACGGAAGTTGAGACCTTGTCTCACCCAATAAATGGAAAGAATTGCAGAGAGAAGGTATGAAGGAATACTGTCCATCGAAGCTTCCTTCTGGATGAATTTCCTGTAAAATGCATAACTGCGCATGTATCACATCTGACATGAGAAGGACTACGCAGGATGACAGAGCGGGAATCAACTAGGAACTTCGAATACAGGGGTCCAATCACTCTCCTGGTAGTTACAATAGCTTTGAGTATATATAATCAGTTGTGATATTTTTTTATGGTCGAATGGTTGAACTAGGTTCCCTTCTATTGTAATATGTTTATGAAGAACACTGGTTCTCTGGTGATGAATTTGTTTTTAAGACATATTGGTTAATCTAAGTCATCTTTCTTACTCCATCTTATTTGCCTTTGATATTGAGAGAGTTCATGAATGACTGATTCACATGAATTGTTGTAACTATATTATGATGAATGTTTTATTATAGTGTTATTATAATGTCTTTCAGTTTCCTTGAAAATTTGAATTCAAGAGGATCTTGTGTTTGAGTGTTTTCCTCCTTAGGCTACTGGAAGACCTAATGTCCATAGCATAACTCTACACTCTACTCAGCAAAGTCTTCCCTATATTCACCCTTACTCCAACTTACTGACTGAAGTTGATACGAGGCCTCAATTGCTTGTACATGCTAGCCCATATTTTCCGAGTTTGAACGTTATTATCATTGATTCCTCTCCATTCGATCACCTAAAACTCATTTACATTTACTGTATAAAATGATGGGTACTGGTCTTACCTTCTATGGAATCTAAAGGTGACTTCTAGTGATAACATTTTTGGCGTTGTTTCTGGGGAATGAATTGAAGACATTTCCTTGGGATAGAATGACAAATAAGCTTTGATTCTGAAGGTGCATTAGATATCAGTACCATTAAATATTGCAACTTGCACCTGGCGACTCCATTGTTTCGAATCAACTGCTTCAGCTCTGGATCCTAAAGGAAAATACATGAGGTCCACTTCATTGTTGTCTCTAGCAATGTATGAAGATGACCCAGATGAAATTATCAGAAAGGGAAATACTACTAAAAAAGGTACATTCGTTGTTGTACCAAGTTTTTCTTATAATTTTCATAACCCCTCTTTACAAAATCCATTAACCATTTTTGATACTTCTATTATACAAACTATTGGAGTTTCAAGAAATTTAAATTTTGGGAGTTTTCCTGCCAATTTCTCCCCTCCTATTCTTGGTTTGGAAGGAGAGATCTTTGACACCCCTTTCTCCCCCGAAGTTGTGAAGTGGAAGGAGAGAGATTTGACCTTATAATACTTTCCTACTCCTCCTCCTATTAGATTTGTTGCAACTATGGAAGGGGAAACCTATATTATCTCTAGCCCCTCATCTTTATCTCCTAACACTCAACCTTTTCCTTTTTCTCTTAGAAGCATAGCCCCAGTCTCACCTATCCAAACTCCATCTTCTCCCGGTTCTCCTCCAGTTCACACTCCAATGGTAGGAGAAAATCCCCCCAGAACTAGGATGGGAGTTATAACAACCACTAGGTATGCCCCTCTTGTTTTGTCTCATACTTTGAATGCCCTCTCAGTGGATGGCTACCTTAAGCAATTTCCCAAGTTCACAGGCAAGGGAGACATAACTGCAGAGGAACACCTTGAATCCTTTTACAATTTTACAGACTGTCATGTCATCATGGATGCAGATGTATGGATGAGTATTTTTTCTCATAGCCTTGAGGACGAGGCTAGGAAGTGGTTTAGGGCCTTGCCTCCTAGATCTATTGATGGGATTGAAGACCTAGATGAAGCCTTCTTAAAGAATTGGGGGGATAGAAAGGATTTCCTTTACTATATTACAGAGTTTGGATCACTGAAGAAGAAGGAAGGGGAATTTGTTTCTGACTTCTCAAATAGATTTAATAAAATGTATAGCAAAATTCCCATTGAGGTTAAGCCTACATAAACCTTTGCAAAGATTACTTATTCTAGTTCTTTCGACCTTGATTTATGCCTCTTGTTAAGTGAAAAGAGAGCTACCTCCTTGGCACATATGAAACATGCAACCATTGAAGTAGAATCAAATATTATGGCAATTGACAAACTTAGGAGTAAGGATGACAAGGACAGAAGAAGGGGAAGGTCTGAAACTTCAACCTCTTCCTCTGCTACCCACCCTCAAGATGATGATCTTACCAAATTAGTAAAATATATTTATGTTGATATGGAGAAGGTAAACCTTGAAGAAAGACAAACCTATACAAGTACTCAAAATGATGATAATAGAGGTGCCTTCAGGAGACCTAATAATGTTCCTCAGATACCTCCAAGAGAGCCCAAAAATAGAGGAAGAGATGATCAAAAGATTCAAACCCATTTACAAAAAAAACTTGTAGATGAATAAGATGAAGAGGATGAAGAAGATGATCCTGAGATCCATTTCTTGGGTGACACCCCTCCATCCCCTCACTTGACCAAGTCTGCATATGGGGAGTCCTTGATGGATAATCAAATAAATTAATTAAGTAAGGGAGAGAAGGAAAAAGAGAATCCTAGTAAATATAATCTGAGATCTAGAAAGAAAGGGGAAAAGACTAATGCTTCAGATCATCCCTCAAAAACAAAGAATTCTGCCAAGGCTGTGACAATTGGCAGGAAGAAAAAAGATGCTCAAAACCCCCCAATTTTGATTGAGGATCCTTCCCTAGAAGTCAAGGAGATTCTGAAATCTCCATCTTCCTTCAGTTTTGAAAATGAGGTCCAAAAAATAAATATCCTTGTAAAAAATACAGAGTGAGTGATAGCAGAGAAGGGGTAGAGTAACCCTCGTTCTCGGTCACTGGAAAATAGAGACGCAGTCTCGCAACATTGTGGTATCATCTCGGGGGTGGCTAGTGGTAAATCCCATTGGAATCGCTGAGCCTACGGTTGGGTGGAAACAAGCACCCCTCAGTAGTTTCACTCACTTCTGGTGTTATTTCTGATAATTTTTTTACATCTTGCATCTTGAAATTTATATGCTGACATATATGCTCATAGTCTATGCAAATTTATGAATGGTTTGAGCATAAGACTGCCCGTGTAGTGTTTTGATTTAGAAATGGTGGTTGCATGATTATAATGGAAGGGACACGTATGGCTTATGTTTATAAATACATTTATATGTATATACGCACATTGAATCAATTCAGAATTCAAGCTGTTTCTCAAGAAATCTATACCCTTATCCATCTCAGGTGATACCTTGGATAAATCTCCCCATAGAGACACCCTTTTTGAAAATCTCAGAAGAGGTAGAAATTTCTGTGCAAAGACTTTGCAGAGGCGTAGAAGTCGCAGAATCCCTTGAGGATTCGAAGAATAAGTATCGATCAACGAATGAGATCCTGTCAAGAGATCTACGGTCATTCTCGACCATTATATTGAAGGAATAAACAAGGGCATTAAATGCCTTAACCCCTTTTCCTTTATCTTCGTGAGTAGCGAAGAAATAGGGACTGTAGATCCCCAAGGTCCATGAAAGAATCTGGACCATGGATTCGTGTCCAGGCAGCTTAGGAATGGCACAATGGAAATATAGGTCTGGTTCTAAACAACCGACAACCATTGGGATATGTCAGAAGATGCACAAGGTTTAAACCTTCGTGAGCAGAAGTGCGAAGTCCCGAAGGGGGTTGTATCGGGATATCGACGTTCAGGAGTCTGGAGGGCGAGAGTCCGGGCACTCGACATCATAAATCATGAAACTGCAAAAGAATCTAAGCTGTTCGTCTGAGAGAGGACGCGTGTCGCGAGATCCTCTCTATCAGGGATTTAGACACTGGAAGTCAGAGAAGGAAGTCCTTTGACTTCATGAGTGGAAAAGTCACGAGAAGATCAGGACCATCCTTTTGAGGAGGACAGGTGGTAGAGATCGAGGGATCTCGCAAACTCGAAGGTTCGAGAGGTGAGATCCTAGGAGTAGGGTGCTGCAAGTTGAGAGTGGTGAAATAGTGAGGAGCAAGGATAGCCGTTGGATCCAGGTTGTGGGAGGACCGTTGGATCAGGGCCTTATCATGTGTATCGCGCATTTGGAGGTTTAGAGGTTGAGAGGACCTCTTATCGACATCATAAGTCATGAATTTCCAAGAGCCGAGGCACAAGTGAGAAACGCATGGTAGAACCACAAGGTGGGGCCCGCATGGTTGATAGGTGTACACGTGTTGCCTGGAGAAAGGAGTCACTGCTCTGTTGACTTCTTGCATCTCGGGGATTCGCGGAGTAAGAGCACGTGAGCTCAACCCTTCGACTTGCAAAGTGACGAGTAGTGAGAACATGAGAGGAAAAAGATAATCTCGCATCTCGAGGTTTTGCAAGAAGAGAGCACAAGAGTTGGGTGCTCCAACTCACGAGGTCGGGAAGTGCGAAGTGGCGAGGAGAAAAATCTGAACCGTTGGATCTAGGAATGGGAGGTCCGTTGGATCAGAACTCCGTGGAGATATCGTATATCGAAAGTTCAGGGGTTCGAAGGTTGGAAGGGGTCACTTTCGACCGTAGAAGTCACGAAGTGCTAAGAGTCGAGGCTCGTGAGAACACGTGGCACGTCCATCAGGTGGGGCCCATGTGATTGACAGGTGGGCACGCATCGCCCGGAAAGGAGTCAACACTCTGTTGACTTCTTGCATCTCAGAGATTCACGAGATAGGAGCACGAAGGCTCAACGCTCCAACTCGCGAGGTTGCGAGTTGTGAGAAGTGTTAAGAGGAAGTCAACCATTGCTGACTTTTTCACCTCAGGATTTTGGAGAAGAAGAGCACGAGAGCTCGATGCTTCAATCTGCGAGGTTGCGAGTAGCGAAAAGTTTCAAAGGGAAGTCATGCATCGCATTTCCCCGAATCATGAAAATTCAATAAGCGCTTGGTTCGTTTAAGCACGTAGACACGAGATAGGGTCATGTGGACAAGACCCCAAGGGGGAAACCTGCCACTCGCTAGCCCTGTCGGGGTTCCCCACTTTGCCATGTCGGGGTTTGTAGAGTTGACGACTCGACGCTCTGGTAGTGATGAGTCGTAAAGAGCGAAAGAATGCAATACTTGTTTGGCACGATCACATGGAGGTGGACAAGGAAGGAACTAGCCTATGCTAAGACCCCCATAGGTATTTCGGGGATTCTGATCCTCGAGAATTCGACGAAAAATATTGTTTTCCTTAGTGGGTATTTGACAAATTGGTATCAAAGCATGGTTACAACACTCAACCTGCATGGGCTCATGAATGAGTTGCGCAAAAGCCCTGTTCGGAACACTCCTAAAAAGAGTAACCCCCCCCCTCTTAACCTTCCTAATCAAAAAAAAAAGTTAAGAATGAAAAACCCCTATTGTGTGTTTGTACATGTGAGAATATGAATTATGTACTGGTTATAAATAAATATAAATATTGACTAACAACTAACGTTTTTCCTTTTGCACACAAGCGGAAGATCAACCGCAGGAAATTATCAACGCATAGTATGGTGACTCACCATGAAGTGGGAGAAAGCTCCCACAATAGGGACGAAGAGTCTGACGAAAGGAGGGCAGTAGGGACCCCTCCAGATATAGACAATACTTTGAGAAGCCTCATGGTTGAATTACAAAGTTGTAAGGCTGACAATGAAAGGATGATGAAAGAACAAGAAAAGCAAACATAAATTAACGTAGTTTTACTGCAAAGTTTATCCGATCTACAAAGACAAATGCAACATGAACCTAAAACTCAGAAACATGGTATTATCATTGGCCACACTGAGAGGAGCACCTCGAAAAAGGTCCACCCTAGAGGTAAAGGACCAGTGTCGAGTGATTCCTCTGAGAAGGAAGCTGGTGATTTAGAAGGCTCTTCTAGCAGCATAACCAGTTCCTATTCCCAAAAGAAACAGAAGAAGCAAAAGCCTTCCAAAGGTCGAAAATTTGAAGAATTCAGAAAGGCCAAACCACCCTCCTTCGACGGTGAAATAAAGAAGGGAGAGGAAGCAGAGGCCTGGTTGCTTGGACTAAAGAAGTATTTCAGAGTCCATGACTTCTTAGAAAGAATGAAGGCCCGAGTGACCACCTTCAACTTTAACGGAAAGGCTTCCATTTGGTGGGAATATCTTAAGAATGTGAAAGGGGTTCATGAAGAGGACCTATCCTAGAAACAATTTGATAAATACTTCCAGAAGAAGTATTTGTCGGAAAAATATTTCAACAAGAAGACTAAAGAGTTTTATGAACTCAAACTAGGACAACTCACTATAGAAGAATATGTCAACAAATTCCTCTATTTGTTAATATATGTACCCTATATAAAAGAGGAAAAGGCAAAGGTGCAACGCTTCATCAATGGACTACCCAAGGACTACCAGAACATAATTGAATTTGATGACCCAAAGACCCTAGAAGGCACTATTCAAAAGGCAACCTATTGTCATGAATAGTTTGGACATCGAGCAGAACCTCGCGAAGGATGGAAACAGAGGAATAGTTCAAGATTTCAGAAAAGGGGAATTAAATCCCCAGGATTTAAGAACTATAAGAAGAACCCAAGAATGAGCTTCCCAGCTCGGAGTATGCACTAGCATAATTTTCCCTCCTTGAGAGGAAATAAAACTTCTGGACCCATATCAGTGAAGACTAATAACCCGAAGAGAGATCCTTTGAAATGTTGGGGTTGTGGGGAAGAACATCTATTGAGAGACTGTCCACACCGACAACAGAATATTTGGAGGATTTATAACATCCAAGAAGCTACTACCATCAATGATGTGGCCAAGAGTGTGCCACAAATTTATGCAGCCTTGGATAATAACCAAGCCGACCACCAAGCTTCAGTAGTGGAAATAGAAGGTATGATTTCCAACCATCTAGTGTTTGTTTTGATTGACCCTAGTTCAAATTTGAGTTAGATAGACCCTAAAGTTGTTGATAAGTGTAAACTACAGCCACAAAAACATACCAAGCCATGGTTGGTACAGTTATCCACTGGCAACAAAAGTAGGATAGCAAAAGTCATACCGGCCTACCAATTAATGTTGGGTGAATTCCCCACCCAAGCAACCCTTAACATATTACCCCTGGGATCATATGATCTGTTGATTGGTATGGATTGGCTAGCTGCCCATAAAACCAAATTGGATTGTTACCATAAGACCTTAGAATGTGTAAGTAAGAAAGTGAAGAGGATAACCCTTCAAGGAATCCGAAAACTTGTCTCGGTGAGACAAATATCAACCCTGCAAATGAGAAAGTATTGTCGAAAGGGATGTACCCTATATGCAATACAGGTGTTGAAAAAAATCAAAGATGACAAACCAAACCCTGACGATCACCCTATCCTGAGAGAATACATAGATGTGTTTCTAGAAGAGGTATTGGTTCTACCTCTGAGAAGGGACATAGACTTCTCGATAGAACTTGCACCTGGAGTAGTGCCGGTGTCTAAGACACCCTACCGGATGAGCACACCTGAGTTAGTTGAACTCAAGTTGCAATTAAAAGAAATGATGGATAAGGGATATATTCGGCCCAGCGTGTCTCCATGGGGAGCACCAGTCCTATTTGTGAAAAAGAAGGACATTACCCTTAGACTGTGTATAGATTATAGGAATCTCAATAAGGTAACCATAAAGAACAAGTACCCCTTGCCCAGGATCGATGACCTGTTCGATCAATTGGGGGGTGCATCTATTTTCTCAAAGATTGATTTGAGGTTGGGATACCATCAAGTCCGAATCAAGGGTGAAGACATCCATAAAACTGCCTTCCAGACGAGGTATGGACACTATGAGTTCGTGGTAGTGCCGTTTGGGTTGACCAATTATCCTGCCACTTTTATGTGCTTGATGAACAATGTACTCAGCAAGTTCCTAGACAAATTTGTGCTTGTTTTTATTGACGATATATTAATTTACTCCAAGAACAAAAAAGAGCATGAGGAGCATCTTAGACTTGTGCTGCAAGTGCTAAGAGAACATCAACTCTATGCCAAATTCAGCAAATGTGAATTCTTCCAGAAGGAAATACATTACTTAGGCCATGTTCTCTCCAAAGAAGGAGTAGCGATAGAATCTGATAAAATCAGGTCTATCATGGAATGGCCTACCCCAAAGGATGTTTCAGACATCAGATCCTTTATGGGATTAGCAGGATACTATAGGAGATTTATAAAAGGATTCTCCAAGATTGGTTGTCCAATCACTGCCCTC
>ML865346.1:0-10566 GCA_009831015.1 Picea engelmannii | reverse complement strand
ACAAACGCATTTACATTTCCAGGGATATGTAACAAACTATTAATTTTTTCATATACTCCAAATAAAACTATTCTTTTGTCTGCTTAAATATATTTACGTGTTCCTAGATTTTTATCTTCAACCATGCTGAATGTGAAGACATTCTGCTTAATTTATCTCAATTCTCTTTTTTTCCTATGCATCTTTTCTTCGGCCTGGTTATTTTCAAAATAAAGTGTGAAATAAATCACTGACTCAAATTTGAGATATCATCTTTCAGATATATATATGTGTGTGTGTGTGTGTGTGTGTGTGTGTGTGTGTGTGTGTGTGTGTGCGTGTTTCTTTAAATTTCCAGGAATATCTAACAGGTTTCATTATTTTTTATATAAATGTCATGAAATCGTGTTCGCTACTTTTTTTGTACTCAAATGTCTAGACAATATGTCATTTGTTGGATCTTTACCACCTGTGCTTCATACTTTTGCCACAAAAGCCCTTAAAATTTAAATAGTTCGCAAATCCGCTTCTCAATTTGTATATCGCCGAACTGTGGGTGGTATTTAAAAAATTGTATATTTGGTATGTGTAATTTATGTTCTTCAAGAACCTATAATTTGATACATTTCAATTTCTTGTATCCACTAGCCCCTGTTTTAAAGAAAACTAATTCGAGAATGCTATTTATTTGGTCCTTTTGTCCACCACCCTTTGTAACAGACATTGGCAACATGACATGGAACAACAAAAGCTCCATTTTCATGTCCCCAACCTGAGAATCCACGATCCAAAAACTAGACAAGTTTCAATTCAGGGTTCCCTCCATGCTCTAATTCGGGAATGCTAGTTTTTTTCCTGCTTTTATGTGTTCATAAAATTTCATAGAGAGTATGTACACAGAGTTACGTATTTTCTATGTATACTTTATGGTCTTCACAAACCTATAATTTCATAAATTTCAGTTTCTTGTGTCGATGAGTGCCTGTTTTAAAGAAAACTAATTCGCGAATGCTATCTATTTGGTCCTTTTGTTGACCGCTCTGTATGCCTATGTAAAGAAAACTGATTCGCGAATGCTAAATTTTTTGAACACAAGCCCCTTAAAATTCAAATAGTTCGCAACTCCAATTGTCAATTTGTATATCGCGGAACTGTCGGTGCTATTTGTAGGACACGGACCCGCAATCCAAAAACTGCTCAACTCAAGAACCCGCTCTTAAAAAGAAACTAATTCGGGAACGTTTTTTTTTTTTGCTTATGTTAACTAGCCTATGTAACATACATCAGTACTATGTTTTTTTCCTTTCTTTGTCCACCAACATATGTGAAAAGAAAAACTAATTCAGAAATGCTAAACTTGTTTTAATTAATTATAAACGATTTTATTGATATTAAAATAAGTTATTGGGTTTATTATTTCAATTTGCTTATTCGACACGAGCCTCTCCAAATTCAAATACTCCGCAAGTCTAATTGTCAATATGTATATCGCAGAACACTACCTGCTATTTGTAGCACAAGGAACAACAAAAGCTCGCATTTAAGGTCCGCAGCCCGATAACCCGCCTAATTTCGCAACGCAATTTTTTTCATGCTTATGTTCACCAGCCTATGTAACATACACCAATACTATTTTTTTTTCTTTTTTTGTCCACCAGCATATGTAAAAAGGAAAACTAATTTTGGGAATGCTAAACTTGCTTTATTTAATTATAAATTATTTTATCGATACAATAAAACGTAATTCAGTTTATTATTTCAATTTGCTTATTCAACACGAGCGACTTCAACTTCAAGTAATCCGCAAGTCCGACTGTCAATATGTATATCACAGAACTCTAGGTGCTATTTGTAGACCACGGAACAACCGATGCCCAATTTGCAGTCTGCCAGTCCGACAACCCGTGATCCATAAATTTCAAATAGTCTGCAAAACAACTTCTCAATTTGTATATCGCGGAACTCTTTATGCTATTTGTAGGCAATGGAACAACACAAGCACAATTTTCGGCCCGCAACCCTGACAACTCGGGATGAAGCTTCCGTGCATGCTCTATATATCTACTTCATCAAATCACATATTTTATTTTTGTAGGCCACAGAACAACAAAAGCTCGATTTTCAGCCCGCCAGCCCGAGAACCCACGATCCAAAAATTCAACTAGTTCGCAGAACTGCTTGTCAATTTGTATATCGCGGAAGTCTAGGTTCTATTTGTAGACCACAGAACAACAGGTCCCCATCCCGACAACCTATTATTTTTAAGAAAACTAATTCGAGAACGCCATTGTTTTCATACTTATGTTCACCACCCTATGTAATAGACGTCAGTACTATTGTTTTTTCTTTTTTTGTCCACCAACATATGTAAAAAGGAAAACTTATTCGGGTAACAGAAGCCCGATTTTCAGCACGATAACCCCATAACCCATGATCCAAAAATTCAAATAATCCGCAGGATCACTTGTCAATTTGTATATCGCGGAAGTGTCCATGCTATTTGTAGAACACAGAACAACAAAAGCCCAATTTTTAGACCAACACCCCGACAACCCGAAAACCCATATCAATTCTGCACCAAACACTTCTCCAGGAACCTAGGTAACAGATGTTACTACTATTTTTTTTGTGTTTTTTGTCCATGACTGTATGTAAAACATATGTTAAGAATACTATTTTGTATACGATGCCCTTAAAATTATAATAGTCCGCAAATCCGGTTGTCACTTTGTATATCACGGAACTATTTTTTCCGCTTTTTGCCCACGTACCCATGTACTTCAACTCCTTGCCCATGTGTCTCCTCACCTTAACTTTAGTTTGCTCAAGGCAATGCGACATTACTCTGAGTGCCCCTACTCTGCCTTCACATCCTTTCAACGAAACTCGTTGGGCTTTACTCTGTGCATGCGGCCATTTAAGGAAACTCACCAGCTCCCCGGCTCTAGATGGCTCATTCTTTCCTGGTTTTTCTTCTCAGAGCTCCGCCTCCTGCCCAGCCTTTCCCTGCTCTGATTTTGTCCTCTCCTACTTTGTTGTTGGCACATTTTCACTCTCCCACTGTCCCGAATATGCCCCGACTACGAGGGAAGTTGAAATGCGGGTCGGCCTACCAGCCAAATCGGCCCCGCCTGGTCATTCATTCCCTGCCTACTCCCTCACTGCTATCCTCCTCTTCTTCAGCCACCTCCTCCTCATCCCTGGCACATTCCACTCAAATTACCGCTTCCCTCCCGCCCCTTGTTGTGTCCCTTTCCCTGGTGCAGAGCCTGGTGTTCGACCTGCGTCGGAAAATGGACAACCTCTGGTTCCACCTAGAGGCCCTGGACAACAAAGCCTCTCAACTTCTACAATTTTTCTCCGCGTTACAAGATGCTCATCACCTCCCACCAGAGGTAGGCCAAGCAACAACAACCCAAGCAACAACAACCTCTGCACCAGTGTTGGCACTAGAGCAGAAGAAAGAGCACGTGCCATCACAAACATACGACACCATGCAACTGATCCAGACACCAGTCGATGAGGATCCGCCTCCTCCTGGCGACACAGAATTTTAACGGCCACCCTTACGGGCCACAGTTTTGAACTCTTTTTGCGTTAGTAATAGTCTACACTTCAGTTATGAAGCGGTTCGACTGACTGAGCTGGTTTCCCCTTAGGGCAACTCAGTTCATACAATGTTATAATATTCTATAAATTATTGTCTCATGTATATGACGAAATCGCTAAATGTATATCACGGAACTGTTTGGTGCAAAAAGTATATCACCGAACACCCTCGACATCAAAATCTTCATACAATGTTATAATATTCTATAAATTACTTAGTCTCATGTATATGACGAAATTGTTTGTTGCAAACTGTATATGACATAACTATTAAATAAAATGAACCCGCGACTTCGCCTACACGCCACTCCGTAATTGCTGGGTTGCATTGGTTATGTACCAAACATTAATAATTTTTGATAAATTTTAAATAAAACTAATTCAAGAAGACCACGTGTACTGCAACTTGCTACCCACACGTTTACTCCGCGTCCAGCCTGGCATGGACTACACTTCCATGCATCACTTGTTAAGATTATGATTTGATTGGTAAAGTCTACAGAGGTATATATATATATACTCTACACCCCTTTGGATTTGAACTTGTGACCTCTTAGGAGGAAACACATGTTCTTAACTAGTAGGCCCACTCAAAGGAATTTAATATCAATTCAAGATTATTTTTGGTTTTGGGATAATAATTCCCACACAGAACTGAACAGTAATATCAATACCAAAAGTTTTAAAGTTAATTTTTTTTTTCTACTACTTAGTTTTATGAGATTGTGCAAATTAGAGGATGGATGTATTGGTTTATACCCACTGTAGCTCATAGTGTTGGATGTATTGATTACTTGATAAAGTATGTGTTTACATTCAAAATAAATTATTTTGGAATGGTTTTTCTCGAGTGAAAGAACCAAAAGCATTGCTTTGATTTAGATAAGTGTTATAACGAAACTTCTTTAAATAATATACCATCATAGATCCATATCAACTTTAGATCTATCGTACGCCTAGAGGGATTGAATATCTCAATGTACAAACCTTTTTTAGGTTGAAAAAACTTAAGGAAAGGTTCACACTTCGAGGATTTGATCCCTCTTCATGCATGATCGATCTAGAGTTAAGATGGATTTACATTGGTTTAATATAATCTTTCTAAAAATTAGTATTTGAGGTTTTAAACACTGTAGTATAAATTGAAAAATTTAAAATATTTCAAAATTATTAAAACTTAGGTTGAAAGGTAATCACATTCATACATGAAACTACGAAACTAATGAAAAACTCTTAAAAGTACAATTGTCAAGTTGTGCCTATGGGAGTTTAATATTCACACCAATTCCATGAAGTGTCTATGCTCCATAGCTTAATGTTTACCCTAATACCATGAACCAAAAATTACTTCATCAAACTGTATGTGCCTTTGTTCTATCTTTCAATGCTTGATCAAAGAAATGACTAAATGATATTGGGTGTATGTGGCACAAGCGTTCATGCTTCATGACACATACATTTTGCCAATGTAAATATCAATCTTAGACTCTATGCAACCCCTATTAATTTTCTTTATTAATTAGAAAAAACATAAACACAATTTAAAGGTGAGGACTGGATAGGACTAGTTGCTTTGTATGTATTGGCCTTATATATATATATATATATATATTTAAGTAAGATTGTATAAAAATCCTGCTAAAAGAAAAAATTACAGTATCATCGTTTTGTTCTAGACTGTAAACACTGAACTGCCCCCGAAGGGAAACCAACTCATCCAGTCGAACAGGTCCAGAGATCAAGTCTTAAATTACCAGTCAGGACAAGTCTCAAAAAACAAAAAAATTACAGCCCCCTATGGGTGACCAACTTGACCTTTCTTCTAACATTGACAGAAGTTGACATAGACAAAATAACACTATAGCGCCTATGTGGAAAAAAAAAGTTAGATAACCCGCTAACCAAGCAAAGAGACACCTGTGCAGGTCAGGTGGTAGGCCTGTAGTGTGGCCACATGTCCATGGAGGTGGCACTATGCATTGGGTCCCCGGGTGGTGCTGCTTCCTCCTCGACTGGTGTCGGGTCTTCCTCCTCGGCTGGTGTCGCGTCCTCCATAGTCCCATGCAGAGATGGTGCCAGAATCGGTGGCTCAACCTCTAATGTATTTGCTTCTCTAGCTGAAGGGTGGAAAACACCTTGTAATGCTGAGAGCATGTGCAGGAATTGCGTTGCCTTCACGTCCAAAATCTCCATTCGAAATTGTAGGTCGTCCAGGTCTCACCGTAGCTCAAAGACCAGGCCTTGCAATTCAGATGCAGAGCTGGCACAAGAGTCGACACAGGAGTGAGGCCGTTGTTGTGAGCCATGGCTGGCTTCATAGCCATCACTCTAGTTTTGGGCGCAGTGTGGTCAGGTTGGGGGCGAATGGGTTGGCGAATATGCAGGCGAATTGGGAGGAGCAATTGGGAGTGACTGCGAAGCAGAGGCCAAATATCCGAGGGAACCTAGGTTAAATCCCATAGAATTTCCAGAGAGATCAAACCACTCTAGCTTGCATGCAAAGGGAGAGGAGAGGGGCGGGAGGTTGCCGAGACTGTGGATTGACTGCGACAAGGAGGATGATGAGGATAAAGAGTTGTGGGAGGGTGCAGGCGGGGGGCGGAGAGCCAGGCGCGGTCGATTGGGCTGCCATGCCGAGCCTCGCTTGGATTCCCCCCTTTGTCTCGACATCTCTGAGACACAATGAGGGATAAAACACACAGAAGAGAAGGATAGGTGGCGCTGGAGAAGCTGGGAGGAAAGTCATGCTCTAGAGGGTTCGACCGTGGGAGAATGAAGCTCCCAATGCACCTGGTGCAATTCATAATGTCAAAATCGTTGATGGAGGAAAAAACACATGCGCAGAGTAAATGCAGAGCCATGGCGTTGATCCATCGAAGGAACAGATAGCCAGAGTAGGGCGCATTGAGATTACTGGCATCCTGGCTCATGCGAGGTAGATTTAAATGCATGACGGTGGTGGGAGGGGGAGGCACGCGTCTGTCACATGGCTGGCACCACAGTGGCTGTCGCCTGTTCAATCCTCTTGACACCTGTTCTCCAATATCACCCCATCCGAGGATATGTATTGGCCTTATTAGTCCTTGCCCCATAGGGAATATAGCTTCTGATTGAAAGTCAAGACGATTTGAAGTTTTATTTTTATTTTTAAAATTTCCAATTTTGTCTGAAGTTCATTGAATTTTGATTATTAATTTTATTATTTTGAAAATAAATTTAAAAATTTGAATTTTTAAAATTCAATATTACTATTTTTCCATTGGTGAAGGACAATGATTTGACTAAATATCCCTCGTTTCAAAAAATCTCAAATTATGAAAATACTCGTAAGTGGCCACCTAGTCTTGGGTACAATGATTACATTAATGACAATAAATTTAAGTTTCCACTTGGTCTTGGGTACAATGATCAATTAAACTAATGATAATAAACTTACCATGATGTGTTGATGTCAATTGTTTTGACCTTCAACTTATCCCTGATGCACCTTTAGCACCGTCACAGTCAACACCCTGATCTCCATGGTTAGCTTCACATCTAGCCTAACATTATTTAGGAAGTGGCAGATGAAACTATCATACTATCTCTCTGGATGGTGCCACTTGTCATTGTTCTACATGTCCTCCTTAGTTTTCTCATCGCTTATTAGAATTTTCCTTTTCCCCTTCGTCTGCACACCTGGAGTACTACAAAGTGATGTCTTATATATTTGTGGTGTCAACGCTGATATGCTTGCAGATTTGGACTTCCCTTGAACTATTCTAAGTGTCATTGATATTTATTATAATGAAATGATCCCTACATGATATAATCATAATACCTAGTTCTAAGCATGGTCATCAATTGAAAAAAATACAGACTAAAAAAACTTGAAGTTCCTTGTGAAATAAAGCCATAAAAGGTCACTAAATCAATAAGAAATGAACATATGACCTTGTACTAAGTCAGAGAAGCTTGCGAAAAAGAAAAAAAACATACCAAGTTTTTTCCTTCACATTCGTTGGGGAAGCTTTATGGGATCCCTACCGATCATCATGGGTTAAAGATGAAGCTTTTGCTACATCAAGCAAGTCCATGTTGGTTTCCCTAAGACAACAAATTTACATTCAAAATTTTGTTGTTTTTCCTTTCTTTAGTGGATTGAAATGATGAAATGCACCCAACAAAAGAAAAACAACAAGCATGGCTTCATTCCAATGGAGCAAAAAACAAACCAATTGCCTCATATAAGAGTTTCTCATTCTTGCTACATGTCTATGAGATTTGATATAATTTATTAAGTAATCCATCATATTTATCGAGTTGCTTTGTCTTGCAACTAACATCCTCCTTCACCACTACCTCCACCTTCATCGTTGGTCATTCCAACAACATTTATTGGTGCAATGTATTCATAAACCATCATGGCCTTGATGTTAGGGACATTTTTTCCATGTATCTCTACCTTTTCCTTCTCTCTGTGATATGTTTAATCATATTGGTGCCTAAATGATCTCCTACTAATGTCAGAGTACAAGGCTCCCATTATTATAGTGTTTTACTGTTTCACGCCCACTGGAGTTTGGTGAACACATGTCAAAGATGGAAAATATGTTAAGCCCTAATCAACTTGACAATTAAGAGAACTCATGAAAGAATGATGTAATATGACTCCAACTCTATTGAAAATTGGAGAAACACACTTTATTTGGTTGCAGACAACAATGATTTCGAGCTGGAGGCGTGCAATGGGTGAGAAATCAACCTTACCTTATGAAATGGTAGTATTTTATGCTTGACAAATGGATATAGATATTTGTTTCTTACTACTATTCATTTGAACAAGGCTGCATGGCAGCATATACCTGCCGTTATGCAGGAATTTAGAATACGAATTTAGAATTTAGAATACTTATATGGCAAAAGTTGAAAATTTAAAAAAAATATGAAAATTCAAGAGTATAATGTTGAACTTAGAAAAAGCCATAAAATTTATATTCAACTGTTCGATTAATATGCACTTAAAGCAATATCAATCACTGCAATAATATAATAAAACAAGAGTTGTACATTTAAAGCAATATCGATCACTATAATAAAACAAGAGTTGTACATTTAAAGCAATATCGATCACTATAATAAAACAAGAGTTGTACATCTGCATTCGATACTATATATGGAAATATGATATTCTTCCTCTGTGAGCCCCTATACTAAAATAAGGATTCTACCTTCTATGTAATTCCTCTTGTTAGTCATGTTAGCTTGGCTTGATAGTTAAGCGAACCCCGTATTTTGCAATAATGAGCAGAATTCCTTGCATAATAGAAGCCTCTGCATAATGGATGGGCCATGATGAAATAGTCAACATAAGTCATGCATAATGGATGGTCCATGATGAAAGGTGAAGGGCAATCAATAATTTAAAAAGATCAATATTAATATTATTATAAGAATATATATACATACATTATTAAATTTGACTTTTTTATACTGTAAGACCAATTACTAAGTCCTAATCAATATTAATGTTTGTAAATTCCTTTCTTCGATAAGACAACCTTGCGTTTAAAAAATACATTAAAAATAATATTTTGGTATAATCTTTTAAAAAATACATTAAAAATAATATTTTGGTATAATCTCTCATTGTCTTTTTGGAGTCAGAGTGGGGTCAATGCCATGCATTACATTATATAAGCAAGCCCGTAGTTTGAGCTGGTAGAAAATCATAAAGATTTCAATCTTAAGCAAAGAAAAAAGAAATAAAATAGCTTCAAAACTGATGAAAGGGACACATAAGCTTTATTACATCCAAGCTTTGTCAAGGAAAACTTAAACTGCATGGTAAAACCACTTCTAGTTGAGTAGAATTCAACAAAAAACAATTCTTCACAATTATAATCCTTGAAATAGGTTTTTTTTTTTTTCTAGAAATCAAGGATTAAACCTACAAGACAAGAAGATTAAACCTACTAGACAAGAACACGTTTAACAAAATTCGTTGAAACTAGACAAGATTTCGTATAACGAATTCTTTGAAGTAAGAATAAGAACATCAATAAATAGTGCGTAGACTGTCCACGATATTTCCTTCAACAAAAAACAAAGGCTATTATTGATTTACTTAAAGTACCTTCCCTGATCCATAACTCTAAACATGTCCACAATTTTTCGGAAAAAAAAAAATTCCAACAAATACACTGGAGAAACAATCAATACTAACCGAAGCAGGAACACTGGCGCAATGGCCATATCCAAAACGAGACTGGTGGACCAAATCTTCAATGCCACACAATACTCTCCACTGATACAAAAAACAGATAATTAAAGGAAAAAACATACAATTCATTTCCATTTAAACAAGAAACAAGATAATTAAAAGTAAAACAAAATGCTTTAACTAAGAAAAATCTAGATGACAATTCCATTCAAGTAAGCAAGTGGAAAAAGAAGAATTTCACTGAGAAAACGAGAAATCTGGAGAATTAAAGGAAAAATAGAACGATTTACTAGCTCCTTCCCCAACTCGATGGCTGCATCTTTATAACTAGTTTTCTTTCCCAGTCTGCTTCCATAGAACTCACATAATTTCCTGAATCTCGACCTCACCTTCTCCATTTCCATCTCCATCTTTTTCAACAATCACTATCTCCATCCTGTCCCCTCGCAACTGTCTAGTCTGCTCGTGAGTACTATATTGAACCTACCACTGTGAAAGTCACTACTTATTGACACAAATATTATAATAGAACAAAAATTCGCATAATTATAAAGAGCATACCATTTATTCATGCGGTTTCTATTCCTTTGGCCATTGCCGAGAGATGGAGCAAGTAGAGGGATCATGTGGACCGTGGTTATAAAGTCTAGAGGGGTTACAATGAAATTTTGATCCAGGAAGACACCTGCACACTGTCAAACCATCTAAGCTTCCAAACATGCAGAGGGTACTTTGATGCGTTGTGATCTAAGGGATTGAGGTGACTATAATTTGCC
>ML865344.1:0-13559 GCA_009831015.1 Picea engelmannii | reverse complement strand
AGTCTACCCCTTGCTCATATATTAGTTAAATCCTTTATCAAATAGGTTAAATAAATAACCACTTATATACCTTCTTCAATCATGATCTCTAGCTTAGTTTGCATCGACAATAACCAATTTATATTTGTGTATATTAAATCTAGTTGCAATATTTCCTCAACATATTTCCGTGGTATTGCAATGGGTCCTCTATAGTGGCCAACATTTTTATGGAAAATTTTGAAAGAAGAGCATTGGATTCATACCCCATGAATCCCAAGAGATGTAAAAGATATGTATATGATACTAATGTGATATGGCCTCGCATAAAATAAGAGTTGAAATAATTCTTTGAGCACCTTAACTGTATCTCAGAGGACATTAAGTTCATTATGGAATTGGAGGAGAATAATAACATCCCATTTTGAATGTACTAATTCAAAAGAATCAATATGGGAACCATGTGCATGAAGTATACAAGAATAAAACTGTAACATCCCGCTCTGTCGCACTGAGCGAACTTATTCTTTGAGGACACTTGCTTGCAAGTGATCCAAATTATTATGCTATTAAAAAATTTGACTTTGATTATGATGCATTATGGGTAGCATACATGTTGTTTTACTGCATTGACATAGAAAGGTGATGTTGACTCGATTTTGCTGAGTGTTTAGGGTTTTGGACCTTGAGGATGCAGAGGCATCTATGGAACCCCTTGGACTCCGGATCGAGTTAGGGAGTGTGCTATTGGGGTTTGATTGTTTTACTGTGATATTAGTACATCTGATTAGATGATATGATGTGGATATGTTCTGACATGATTTGTTGATGATGCAGCTGACGATAGCTTTCCAACCAGACTCACATATGGAGTAAAGGGGCCACACACAACTACCAGAGAGGTTGAGGGAGAGGTGTGGACAACAACCCTACCACAACCTACTAAGCACTCCCGTCGTGGCTCGAACTGTAGGTTAATGATTACCTAGTTCGAGAGGACCCACGATGCCGCGAGGGAAGACTATGACAGTCGCTCGTGATGATTCTAAGGGGTGTGAAATAAGGCGGGGGCCTTATTCCTTAGAAGCCATTAGTCTCCCACAAGTTCACTTGGCGGAGTGTTGACTCTAGGGGTTATTGATGTCTACAAATCAGTCAAGAGGTGAGTTGCACCCTTGGAGCGCTTGGTGGGTCCTGAAGGGAACGTCGCGCAAAAGAAAAAAAAGAGGCAAGTGGCACCCTTGGAGCACGTGGTGCATCCTAAAGGGCACATCACACAACAGAAACAAAAGAGAAGAGTGAAACCCTTGGAGCACGTAGTGCGTCCTGAAGGGAACGTCACGCAAGGGAACAGATGAGGCGAGTGACACCCTTGGAGCACCTAGTGCGTCCTGAAGGGCACGTCGTGTTGATGATGATGGAGGCATGAACCTAGATGGACCTAAGAAAATTAACACATTAAGAATTTTTAAACAACTTCCCTAATTAAATGTTGCCCAGTTCAAAATCTAAGTTCTAAGTCTAAAACTTCGCTAGGGGTAAAATTTTGTCTACCCTTAAGAAAATATCTAAATAAAAATTTAAAATAAAAATCACTTGAGTAATAATTTTGGTCTTCATAAATTTTTGGGTAAAATGAAGAGAGTAAGAAATTAAATAAAATCGGTGGATATAAAATGTAAAGAAGAAATTAATTATTTTAACTTTTGATAGTTCAAAAAGATACTAAATTATAATAAAAGGAAAGAGAGGTTAAATTGCACAACTGTCATTTCTAGCTCAAATAAAAAGGGGAAAGAGGGAATTATAAAAATTAGGAAACTAGGGAATGGAGGTAATGTAAAAAGGGAAAGAGGGGAACTTCTGGTAAAAAGCGGGAGGTCAACTTAGTAAAGAATATGCATTTAAGAACCTTCTAAATTGAACTAAATTAGCAACTTCATTATAGGGAAAGTCTTTAAAACCTGTAAAGGAATCTAGGGACACCTAGGAGTAAATTTAGGAGTAGCTCTAGGTGGGTGAGGGAAATAAGACAATTAATAGAATTAAAGAAAATAATTATTGGAGGAATGTGGGGGATGGATGACACTTGTACGAAGGGGAATTTCTAGAAGATTTTTATTAAAAATTAATTTAAGTGAGATTTAGGTAAAGAATGGAAGTTTGAAAAATATATAAAATAGAGGGAGGAGCAGGAAAAAAGGGGTCGGCTGTTAGCGTGACGTTACGCTGCCGGAATAGTGACTTGACTGATTTACTTGTGGGAGTTGGGATTTCCCAGCTCAGAGAGGAGTGGTAGCTCAGCCTTGCGAGGTGAGCTGGGAGCTAGACGTACCATCTAGCTAGTGTGTGGCTCCTTTGTGGCTCGAGGGGCTAAGGGGAAAGCAGAGTACCCCTAGAATTGGCTGGGAGGTACCAGTGAGGTCTCGACGGTCAGCGAACGGGAGCGGCACAAAGCGTGTGGACGTCATCGAGGCGGGCAATAAGCCAACAGTACGCTCGTTTATTTTGTAGAGTAGAATGCTTAGGACTTACACTTGTATTTGCTTATTGATTTGAAAATGAATTGGATAGAATTATTAAGGTTCTGTCTGAAATTTTATTGAAATTGTTTTATTGTTGGAGGTTTATGTGCGAATTTTTAATGAAAACGTATTATGGCTAGAAGTAGATGTCTGTGATTTCGAATGGAAGATTTTTTTTTTTGGAATGTTGTTCAACGATTTTCTGTTATGTTAATGGTGGAGTTGTAAAACCCTCTTTTTGGTGCATCTGTACATAAAATTTTATTGGTTCTGCGTTTTATTTAATCGAAGGCTTCTGCCCAACGTTCTTATTCTGTCAGGCATGCATCTCCCCTTTCCCCAGACCGAATTTAAATAAAAATATTATTGGTACAGCTTCGATTTTTGACCCATCATTTCGCCCCTTTTTGATTGCCCAGCCATGTAGATTGTTCCAGCCAGTGGAGGTTAAGAGCCTAGTGTTACATTGACAGTTACCCATGGCATTTACTCTTGTTTTTTTGGGTTTAAAATTTCATTTTCTCTTGTGCCAAACCCTTCTCTCTCGATTGTGGACGGTTTTCACCTTGTGTTTCCACCACATGTTGATGAAAGGAGAGGGATCCACGATTTGGCCCACAACTGTAAATTCGAGATAATTACAACGACTTTTCTGTGTGCCAATCCAACTATGCCCTTGCCTTCTTGCTTGACTACAATTCGTTTTCATGTTGGCTGCGTAGCATTTCCCTCTGCCATTTTTGTATTTGTGTATTGTGGGATCACTCCTTCACCTCGGTGAGTTGTTCTTCATATTGTCTTTGCCCTTCTCTGTCATCCACGTTTAGGTAACAACCGCATGGTCCTTCCTCTACAGATTCGCACCTAAGTATGGGCTGCTTTAATTTGACCTCGGTGAGTTGTCTAACACTTTGGTGATAGGCCTGCGCCCCAACCGATACATTAATGGCCAATTGACTTATGCAGGGAGTGTGGTCACATATTGATTGAGTTAGAGTGTGTCTGCATTTTTTTAACTATCATTTAATGTGTCGTCAATGAACCTTCAAAGCTTAATAGGAATTTCCAAACTGAGATAGCATAGATCGGCCCCTCCGTTAACGGCAGTAGTATGACAGATTTAGGGACACAATATTTTTTAATGACAGTTCTATGGAAATTTTAGAAATTGCGTGATTGACGCAGTTGGTGTCTTACTCCTGTAATGACCTTTTTGTTCCCTGGACACACTATTATCCCTGGTCATCTTATTATGATAGTGTTATTATAATTATGCCAGCCTCTTGCCTTATAGTTGATTAACAACCAGTTAACTCTTATCCACAGTATTGTTATCGACACTTGTACAATTGCAACTTAGTAACTAAGACCTTGTATCCATTAAAAAGCCTGCATTTACACCTCTTTATCTTAAGGTTATTTGTCAGAGTATTATGTGGTGGATAAGTGATTAATTATGATGATAACCTCTGCATTTAGTATAGTTATTTGTTGGGATTAACATGAGTTTTATATTATTAATAAACATTCTTAGATAGAGGAGATGCTCTTGAAATTCTGGTGCTTATGTGTAGATTATCAACTACTCAGCCTTAGTCTAAATTGATTAATAGAACTTACCTTGTTTACAATTGTAAAGGTTCTAATAATAATTAAATCCTTGAAAATGATTAGTATAGTAATTAATGTTATCATTTCATTAACTGCATAAGACCATGTGGCCTAGCCCCAATTAAATAAGTAAAGGATATTAAGTAACCTATTTCAACAAACTTGATAAGGATTGATTTGGAAGGACAGTGAATTTGTTTTAAATTGGGTAAGAGTCCAATGTCTATTCATATTGGTATTATCGAATGTGGTTTGTATGTATTGGGAAGAAAATAAAATAATCAATTGTAAATAATAAAGAGTGCAGTGGAAGGTGTGATGCTTTACAAAAAGAATGTCTTTTAAACTAGTACAATTTCTTATTTTACTAACCTGCCTTGTCATCCTTACGGGTGTTGAGTATGTCCTTCATTAAGTTCTAATTAAAGATACTTGATTTTTAATGACGGGTGGATTGTGGCCTTAAGACTTAGTTTATATTATACCTTGATGTCATTATGCACTTTAGACATGCATTGCAGGGCTCGTAATGGAGGTTGAAATAAGTTATGTTAATTACCTTACTTGCTTTATTAATTGCCTTTGTCTTGCAATTTGATTAAAGGTACACCTCCCATGCAATATTGTAATAGTAGTAATGAGTTAATAATGATGCACTATCATAAAATTCCTTAATATAGATAACATTGTAGTTTCAATATTGATGGTTATGTTATTGTCTTTAGCTTAGAGGGCTTAGTCTGCTTGAGTTGGGTGGGTTGTAGACACCTCCATGTTCCTCAGATTAGTCGCCAGTCCTGAGACCTTAAATGGCTAAAATTGATGGGAACCTGGGCTTGAGCATTGCTTATGTGTCTTGGAGGTCCTAACCATTGCAGGGTAGGAAGGGCGAGCAATCAATCTTATTTATTGTCGATTGATTGTCAATCATTGCATGCAGATAGTTGATTTGCGTCTTAGGTCGTCATGTTGTGTTCGTCGTTGTATGCGTCTTGTTCATTATCAGGTGGCAACGCATTGCCCTTGTACACACGCACACACACAATAAAATAAAAATAAAAATTGTACTTGTTATAAGAGGTTCATCGTCGTAACGAGGAGGTTCTCTACATATGGTATCAGAGTGGGCTCAACCCGCGACTTGGGATCGCTACAAATTTCATTGACATGATTTGATTTTACTATTGCTAATTGAGTTGATTGTGTGTGTGCAGGTAATCATGGTTAGAGGATGTCGTAGAGGCAGACGACATGGTGCTAGGGGAGGAGGCATGACGCCTCCAGTATCATCCACACCTGAGGGGTCTAACCCCCAGGGAGACGAGTAGGTTCTCGGATAGGAGTAGATAATGGTTGGTGATGTAGTCGAGATGATGAGATATTTTCATCGCATGTCCAAAACACTGATCAGCCGTTTGGACAGAGATGAGGCTAGAGCACTGGCACCCGCTGAGGTTCCACCGCGCGCTACGGTCGATACTAGTAGCATTCACCGCAAACTCGAGAAGGTCATGTTTCCCAAGTTCTTTGGTGCCCCGGATGGCGCAGATGCCGAGGCATGGTTGGAGAACATGGAAATGTGCTTCACACTTCACGATTATACCTCCAACATGAAGGTCCTCATGGCGGTCTTTCAACTGAAGGGGAGTGCTCTTCTATGGTGGAAGATGCTCCTACCATAGCTGAACATGGTTGTCGAAGACGTGTCATGGGAAATGTTTGAGGAACAATTCCGAGAGAGGTACCTTTCAGAAGAATTCATTGAGCATTAGCTTAATGAGTTCAATGCCCTACAACAGGGAGGTCGTATGGTGCCCGAGTACGAGGCCATTTTTATGGAGCTTCTCCGGTATGCTCTGCACCTTAACACTGAGAAACTTAAGGTCAACAAGTTCATATTAAGCCTTAACGAAATCCTGCATGCAAAGGTTAGTATTTTGATGCCTCAAACCTTACAGGATGTCGTCCAGAAGGCCCTCATAGCAGAGGAGGAGCTTATCAATGGGGGTCATATCGGGACTCCAGCGAGACCAGCAGGGCAGGTTTCTTCTGGAACATAGCCGCACCAGACACTAGCGAGACATATGCCAGGACATTGTGGCTTTCATAGGGGATCCACTTTCACTACAACTCGGCGACGGACATCTCAGCAACGCGCACCTTACCGGGGACCACAACATCAGCAGCATCATTGCCCACAGCAGCAGTAGTTTATGCCTGTTCAGCAAAACAGACTAGGGTTCCAGGCCTACTGGGCTGAAGAAGGGGTGTTGAACGTGTGGGGAGCCACACTACCAACGCGACTGCCCTGTGGAGAGGAAAAGAGCGTCCGGATTAGCCAGACCCACTACAGTGGGAGATATGGGCAAGGCCCATCGAATTCATGTAGTGGTGAATAACCGCTAGACAGAGCATCAGTCGACTGTGCTCGAGATGGCAGGTACTATCATTGACCAACCCCTTAGTATTTTGATAGATCCTGGTGCTACCAAGAGTTTCATTTCAGGTGCAACGCTAAAAAGGATTAAGATAAAAGCAGTTGAACAGGACGATTTTAGCTTCATAGATATGGCTTCGGGGGCCAAACAGAAGGTTGGAGGAAAGGTTACAGGATTTATCCTTAACTTGGGATATTTTGTCACAAGGGCCAACTTGTACGTCACAATCTTAGGATCTTATGATGTCGTGATTGGTATAGATTGGTTGGAATCGCATGAGGTGATACTCAACTATAAGACAAAACGGTTGAGCTTGGTCGATGACGAGGGATAGATATGGGTGATTGTAAGATGGAACCAAGGAGTTTCCCTAAGGTTCATCTCTTCCTTACAGTTGTGGAAGAGTATGCGCAAGGGGTGTAATATTTATGCGATCCTTGTGTTAAACGAGAAGGGAGTAGCGGAAGGTATAGAACACCTTCAGGTGGTGAGAGAGTTTGTGGACGTGTTTTCAGAAAAGTTACCTGGGATGCCGCCAGAGAGAGAATTGGAGTTTACCATAGACCTAAAACCGGGGACTGAACCGATAGCAAGAACACCTTATCATATGTCGACTCCGGAGTTACAAGAGTTGAAAATGCAACCGAAGGAGTTGCTGGACCTAGGACTGATACATCCTAGTGTGTCACCGTGGGGTGCACCTGTTATTTTCATATGAAAGAAGGATGGTTCGTGGAGGCTTTGCATTGATTACCGTCAACTAAACAAGGCTACGATCAAGAATCAATATCCATTGTCGAGAATTGATGATCTATTTGATCAAATGAACGGTGTGATGGTGTTCTCCAAGATCGATTTGCAATCAGGGTATCACTAGTTGCGGATCAAGGAGGATGACGTCCCTAAGACCGCCTTTAAGATGAGTTTTGGACATTACGAGTTTACTATTTTACTGTTTGGACTGACCAACGCCTCAGGGGTATTTATGAGTTTGATGAACGGGGTGTTCCGCAAGTACTTGGAAAAGTTTGTCCAAGTGTTCATTGATGATATTTTGATTTACTCTCGTACGACGGAGGAGCATGACGAGCACTTGCGCTTGGTACTACAGTGTCTACGAGAGCACCATTTGTATGGGAAATTGACCAAATTCTCTTTTTATCAACCGAGGATTCACTACTTAGGGCATGCCATCTCCAACGAAGGAATCACTGTGGATCCAGCCAAGGTCAAGGCTATTATGGAATGGCCTACCCCGACGAATGTCACAAAAGTGCGTAGCTTTATGGGTTTAGCAGGATACTATCGATGGTTTGTCGAGGGATTTTCAAATATAGAAAATCCAATCATAGAATTGCAGAAGAAAAACAAGAAGTTTGCTTGGACTGAGAAATGGCCGAAATCATTTCAGAGGCTTAAGGATTTGTTGACAACAACGCCGATACTAAAGGTCCCTGACATGGATGCAAAATTCTTGGTATGCAGAGATGCATCCAAGGAAGGCTTAGGCGGAGTCTTGATGCAAGACAGACGAGTGATTGCTTACATTTCGAGGAAACTGAGAAGGCATGAGGAGAACTACGTGACACATGATTGGGAGTTATTATCCATCGTATATGCCTTGAAGGTTTGGAGACACTACCTTGTTGGAAAAAAATTTGAACTAAAGACGGACCATTCTGGAATACAACACATTTTTACACAAAGTGACTTGAACGCACGACAACGACGTTGGTCGGAACTGCTTAGAGAGTACGACTTCAAGATTACTTACATTAAAGGAACAGTGAACCAAGTTGTATATGCATTGAGTCAGAGACCATGCATCTTTTTGGTGTTACTTCTTCAGACGAATCTACATGAAAGGATTCTAACTTTACAGTGTGACAATGACTGGTACAAGGAGGTTAAGGGTTTTATCGTACAAAACACAATGATGGTACCATGATTTGAGGGATTTTCATTTGATGGCGATGGTTTATTGAGGTTTAAAGGTTGGATTTACGTGCTTCCAAATGACGAGTTGAGGAAGTTGATCCTAAGAAAGGCTCATAGAGCAGTATACATGTCTCATCCGAGAGTCACGAAGATGAGGGCATACCTTAAACCCTTATTCTTCTGGAAGGGAATGAAGGCTGACATAGTCAACTATGTGGCCAGATGTCTAGAGTGTCAGCAGGTAAAGGCTAAACATAGACACCCAGTAGGATTAATTCAACCACATGCTATTCTGGAATCGAAATGGGAGGTTATTTCGATGGATTTTATTGTTGGATTGCCACTGACGGCAAGGAGACATGACTCGATTTTTGTAGTAGTAGACACTCTGACAAAGAGTGCTCACTTTATTCTTGTGCGTACGATGTATCAGGAACCTAACATTTCTAGAGTTTTCATCAATGAGAATGTGAGGCTGCATGGCGTGCCTAAGAGGATTATATCCGATCGAGGATCGGTGTTTACTAGACGATTTTGGACGAGTTTCCAAGAGGGCTTGGGAACCCAAATTAACTTTAGTACTGTGTATCACACAGAGACTGATGGACAGATAGAACAAACGAACCAAACCTTGGAGGACATGTTGCGCATGTAAGTGACAGACCAACAAAAGCGTTTGGAAGAATTCTTGTCACTAGTAGAGTTCGCTTACAACAACAATTACTAGAGCACCATTAAGATGGCGCCTTTCAATTTTCTTTACGGGCGACCATGTCGAACACCCTTGATTTGGGATCGGCTTGAGGATAGGGTCCTAGTAGGACTAGAAGTGATCCAAGAAATGGAAGAGAAAATGCAAACCATAAGACAAAGGATTAAAGAAGCGCAGGATCGACAGAAGAGTTATGCCGATGCACACCGAGTCGACTGTAGTTACAAGGTCAGGGATCGAGTCTTCTTACAGGTTAAACTACATAAGAGTTCGATCAAGTTTGGGAAGGGAGCTAAACTCTCTCCTAGGTTCATGGGACCCTTAGAGATTGTGGAGAGAAAGGGGCTCATGGCCTATCAACTAGCCTTGTCTGATTCCTTGAGGCATATGCACGATGTTTTTCATTTATCTGTTTTGAGACATTATATAGGTGATCCTACACATGTTATCAACATGAGTTCCTTGTAGGTATCGGATGAGGGAGCGTTCATGGCTGAGACGATCTGCATCTTGGATAAACACGTTCGACAGCTACGACGTCGAACGGTGGATCCAGTCAAGGTCCAATGGGACAATTATAGTCTGCACTCGACGACCTAGGAGGACGCATATGATATGCGCCAATAGTTACCATTCTTGTTTGATAGATAGACATATGTTACTATGATACATTTACTTTGACATTTATACTGTGAAACTTCGGGACGAAGTTTAGACCAAGAGGGTGTGTATGTAACATCCCGCTCTGTTGCACTGAGAGAACTTATTCTTTGAGGACACTTGCTCGCAAGTGATTCAAATTATTATGCTATTAAAACATTTGACTTTGATTATGATGTGTTATGGGTAGCTGACATGTTGTTTTACTGCATTGACATAGACATGTGCTATTGACTCGGTTTTGCTAATTGTGCAGGGTTTTGGACCTTGAGGATGTAGAGGCATCAATGAAACCCCTTGGACTCCAGATCTAGTCAGGGAGTGTGCTATTGGGGTTTGATTGTTTTACTGTGATATTAGTACATTTGATTAGATGATATGATGTGGATATGTTTTGACATGATTTGTTGATGATGGAGGCTGATGATAGCTTGCCGACTAGACTCACATATGGAGTAAAGGGGCCACACACGATAACTAGAGAGGTTGAGGGAGAGGTGTGGACAACAGCCCTGCCACAACCTACTAGCACTCCCAGTGTGGCTCTAACTGTAGGTTAACGATTACCTAGTTCGAGAGGACCCACGATGCTACGAGGGCAGACTGCGATAGTCGTTTGCGATGATTCTAAGGGGTGCGCAATAATGCGGGGACCTTATTCCTTAGAAGCCCTTAGTCTCCCACAAGTTCACCTGGCGGAGTGTTGACTCCAAGTGTTATTGATGTCTACCAATTAGTCAAGAGGTGAGTGGCACCCTTGGAGTGTGTGGTGCGTCCTGAAGGGCACGTCGTGCAAAAGAGGTGAGTGGCACCCTTAGAGCACATGGTGCATCCTGAAGGGCACGTCGTGTAAAAGAAACAAAAGAGGCAAGTGGAAACCTTGGAGCACATAGTGCGTCCTGAAGGGCACGTCGCGCAAGGGAACAGATGAGGTGAGTGGCACCCTTGGAGCACCTAGTGTGTCGTGAAGGGCACGTTGCGTTTATGATGATGGAGGTATGAACCTAGATGGACCTAAGACAATTAATATGTTAAGAATTTTTAAACAACTTCCCTAATTAAATGTCGCCTAATTCAGAATCTAAGTTCTAAGTCTAAAACTTCGCTAGGGGGTAAAATTTTGTCTACCCTTAAGAAAATATCTATATAAAAAGAAAATAATAAAAAGTTAAAATAAAAACAACTTGAGTAATAATTTTGGTCTTCATAAATTTTTGGGTAAAATGAAGAGAGTAAGAAATTAAATAAAATCAGTGGATATAAAATGTAAAGAAGAAACTAATTATTTTAACTTTTGATAGTTCAAAAAGATACTAAATTATAATAAAAGGAAAGAGAGGTTAAATTGCAAAACTGTCATTTCTAGCTCAAATAAAAAGGGGAAAGAGGGAATTATAAAAATTAGGAAACTAGGGCATGGAGGTACAATAAAAAGGGAAAGAGGGGAACTTCTGGTAAAAAGCGGGAAGTCAACTTAGTAAATAATTTGCATTTAAGAACCTTCTAAATTGAACTAAATTAGCAACTTCATTATAGGGAAAGTCTTTAAAACCTGTAAGGGAATCTAAGGACACCTAGGAGTAAATTTAGGAGTAACTCTAGGTGGGTGAGGTAAATAAGACAATTAATATAATTAAAGAAAATAATTATTGGAGGAATGTGGGGGATGGATGACACTTGTACGGAGGGGAATTTTTAGAAGATTTTTATTAAAACTTAATTTAAGTGAGATTTAGGGAAATAATGGAAGTTCAAAAACTCTATAAAAGAGAGGGAGGAGAAGGAAGAAAGGGATCGGTTGTTAGCATAACGTTACGCTGTCAAAATAGTGACTTGACTGATTTACTTGTGGGAGTTGGGATTTCCCAGGTTGGAGAGGAGTGGTAGCTCGGCCTTGCGAGGCGGGCTGGGAGATAGACGTACCATCTGGTTAGTGTGTGGACCCTTTGCATCTCAGGGGGATAAGGGGGAAGCAGAGTACCCCTAGCATTGGCTGGGAGGTATCAGTGAGGTATCGATGGTCGGTGAGTGGGAGCAGCATAGAGCGCGCAGACGTCATCGAGGCGGGCGATAAGGCAATGGTATGCTCATTTATTTTGTAGAGTAGAATTCTTAGGACTTATGCTTGGATTTGATTATTGATTTGAAAATGGATTGGATAGACTTATTAAGGTTCCGTTTGAAATTTTATTGAAATTGTTTTATTGCTAGAGGTTTATGTGCGAATTTTTAATGAAAATGTATTATGGCTGGAAGTAGATGTCTGCGATTTCGAATGGAAGCTTTTTTTTTTTGGAAATTTGTTCAGTGATTTTCTATTATGTTAATGGCAGAGTTGTAAAACCCCCTTTTTGGTGCGTCTGTACATAAAATTTTATTGGTTCTGCATTTTATTTAATCGAAGGCTTCTGCCCAGCGTTCTTCTTCTGTCAGGCATGCATTTCCCCTTTCCCCGAACCGAATTTAAATAAAAATATTATTGGTACAACTTCAATTTTTGACCCATCATTTTGCCCCTTTTTGATTGCCCATCCATGTAGATTGTTCCAGCCAGTGGAGGTTAAGAGCCTAGTGTTACATTGACAGTTACCGATGGCGTTTACTCTCGTTTTTTTGGGTTTAAAATTTCATTTTCTCTTGTGCCAAACCCTGCTCTCTTGACTGTGGATGGTTTTAACCTTGTGTTTCCACCTCGTGTTGATGAAAGGAGAGGGATCCACGATTTGGCCCACAACTGTAAATTTGAGATAATTACAATGACTTTTCTGTGTGCCAATCCAACTATGCCCCTACCTTATTGCTTCAATGCGATTCATTTTCATGTTGGATGTGTAGCCTTTGACTCTACCATTTTCATATCTATGTATTGTAGGATCACTCCTTCACCTTGGCCAGTTGTTCTTCACGTTGTCTTTTCCCTTCTCTACCAGCCGCGTTTAGGTAACAGCCACACGATCTTTCCTCTACAGATTCGCGCCTAAGTATGGGTGGATTTAATTTGAACTCGACGAGTTGTCTAACGCTTTGGTGACAGGCCCGCACCCAAATCGATACAGTAATGGCCAATTGACTTGTGCAGGGAGTGTGGTCGCATATTGATTGAGTTAGAGTGTGTCTGCATTTTTTTAATTATCATTTAATGTGTCAGCAATGAACCTTCAAAGCTTGACAGGAATTTCCAAACTGAGACAACATAGATCGGCCCCTCTGTTAATGGAAATAGTATGACAGATTTAGGGATGTAATATTTTATAATGACATTTATATGGCAATTTTAGAAATTGCGTGATTGGTGCAGTCATTTTCTTACTCCTGTAATGACCTTTTTGTTCCCTGGACACCCTATTATCCCTGGTCACCTTATTATGATAGTGTTCTTATAATTATGTCAGCCTCTTGCCTTGTAGTTGATTAACAACCAGTTAACTCTTATCCACAATATTGTTATTGACACTTTTATAGTTGCAACTTAGTAACTAAGACCTTGTATCCATTAAAAAGACTACATTTACACCTCTTTACCTTAAGGTTATTTGTCAGAGTATTATGTGGTGGATAAGTGATTAATTATGATGATAACCTCTGCATTTAGTATAGTTATTTGTTGGGATTAACATGAATTTTATATAATGATGATACTAATGTGATATGGCCTCACATAAAATAAGAGTTGAACAAATTCATTGAGCACCTTAA
>WSFP011427757.1:0-22061 GCA_009831015.1 Picea engelmannii | reverse complement strand
TTGAGTACTTTTCCTGAGGTTTTTCTATGCTATATTGATGTTTGGTTCTTAACATATCATTAGGTATAATTATGTTTTCTTTGACTAGTTGAGGACCCAGATGCTTATGGTAGACGACTATGCCTATGCCAGTTTGGACTTCCGAGGTGATCCAGACTTGGTTCTTCCTGAGGGTTCCCAATGGGGGGACATAGGTAAGAAAGACATTTTGTTTTTATAATGCTTTTGTGATTTTTAGTATAAAATGTTTTTATGTGTTATTTATCGTACGACTAATCAAATTCTCTTTTGATGATGTAGATGTGGGACCTCATCAACTTCCAGGTCCATCCCCCATCCAGAGGCGAGGGGAGAGAGTTGACGTAGTAGGAGTAGCAGTTGTTGACTACGAGATTCTAGAGCATAATCTAGAGGGGCTCATGATGAACATCCTCGATGCCTCCATTGATGATATCTCGAGGCATTATCAGCGCCATACAGTGGGCGTATATGCTTTCATCGGTCGATTGCTCCGTAAATTAGCATGGGTAGTTGCATGTTATAGCGAGAAGCATCCTTGATGTTATATTTGTATATGAAGCCATGTGCTTCACATTTTTTATATTTTGGTCTTCAGACAAAAACACTTTTTTGTAACACTTTTATCGTTATATATATATGAGGCTTCTACCGGCTTACTTGTTGTATATACAAAGTGTGATTGGATTTTATAAATTTCTCAAATGTATGTCTAACACATAATTAGCTAAAGCATCGGTTAATGTATTTATACATCTAGGAATGTGTTGATATTCAATGTAATCAAAATGAAGTTCCAAGAAACGAATTCGTAAATATACCCTTAGTAACAGAGGACATCGAATGGAGTAGACATTACTCAACTGTAGGACTACTAACTGCGAATTGAGTCGTACAATAAGATGATGGATTCCAAGTGACACAGTGTCGGTCAGCAATTCGATGACTGCACTGTATTCCGCGATATTGTTAGTTGCACGACCAAGGCAAACACCATGTAGACTAATCAATTCGTTCGTAGGTGCATAGATTGCCCAAGCAGCAAATGCTAAGTTCTGAGTACTGCGACTAGCACCATCAGCAAAGCCAATGTAGGGTGGTGAAGACACCGACATCTGGAAACCAAGCACAACGCCAGGTAAGCAGCTAAAGGTCAAAACCAAACAACAAAAACACACACAATAGTATGATACACTAAAGGTACAAGCACTCATGCAAAAATGAATTAAGCATAGTACTTCTTTAAGTAAATCCCATTTATGTGTTCACTCAAAGGGATTCCATCGTAATCAACTAGCTCATAAGCTCCCTTCTCCAACACATGTTTGACAATGTAAGGACCTCGCCACATGGCCTTGAATTTACGAACCCCTAGCAAGTCACGATCATGTTCATAAAGAAGAACTAAGTCACCTTCGGAAAAAATATGTGGATTGACATGCTTGTCGTATTGGGCTTTAACACATTTCTTCTAGGTCTCAATAACTAGGGAAGCATCACGACAGGTTTCGTCTAGTTGCATCAGATACAAAAGACGCTCTTCTTCGGCTGAGGTATTGGGAAGAAGTTCAACGGCCAGTTTCAGAGATGGTATTTCACATTCAATCGGCAAGATAGCTTCAATACCATAAACTAGCTATAAAGGTGTAAATCCCGTGGCAGACTTAACGGATGTTCGATAGGCCCATAATGTTGAGAATAGCATCGTGTGTCAGTTTGTCTTATGACTTCCTATCATCCGTCGAAGCATAGTAATGAGAAATTTGTTTATTGCTTCGACCTGGCCATTGGCCTGTGGGTAATAGGGGGTCAATTTTTCATGGCGAAGACCCAACTTTTCAGTGAGTTTGGACATCATAAAATTTTGAAAATGACTACCGTGATCAATGACGATAGCTTGAGGGATACCAAACCAAGTAATGATATGATTGAATATGAACAATGTTGCAGTGTTCCCGGTGTTATCAAATGTAAGCATTGCCTTGGCCCATTTAGTGAAATAATCCACAACTACAATGATGTATCCATGCCCCCCGGCCGAGTGAGGGTTACATGTCATGAAGTCAATGCCCCATTTGGAAAATGGACCAATGAAAACCACAGGATGTAAGGGAGCAGGATGAAATCTTATCTTATTATCATAATTTTGGCAAACATCGCATTTCTGAACAACAACATTGTAGTCCTTAAAATACGAAGGCCAAAAATAACCCACTCATAAGATCTTTTGGGCAGTGGTAGACCCATAAATATGACTGCCACATCCTCCAGAGTGACAGTCATTCAGAGCTTTCTCATCTTCATCGTAAGTGAGACACCATCGGAAAATGGAGTCAATACCGCGGCAATAAAGGGTATCACCGAGAATGATGTATTGTCGAGCTTGATAGCATATATGACGACGATCTATACTAGATAGGTCGGGTCGAAAAGTTTGATTCTGGAGATAGATAATGATATCTCTGTACCATACGTCATCATAACTGATCAGAAAAATGGATTTGTTAGGCAAGGAATCTTCTGCCACATTTTTTGTCTCAGTGGATGGAAGGTCACATATCAATTCGGCGAAAACCAAAGATTTCTTAGACTTAACGCGTTCGAATTCCAAGTCAAACTCCTGGAAAATCACTATCCATTTGGAGTACTTTCCCCCTAGCAATTTTCGGGTAAGGATGTGTTGCATAGGGTTGTAATCAGAAATAACAGTGGTTCTGTGTAATAAGATATAATGACGAAAATGTTGGACAGCTTGCACAGCTGCCAAGGCCAGTTTCTCCACATGGAGGTATTTGGTCTCAGTAGTCATGAGACTCTGACTCAAATTGTATATCACATGTTCGTCATGCGAATCATCCTCTTGGACTAATACCATGGCAATGGTAGAGTCTGAAGTAGCTAAGTAGAGGAAGTAATCCCGGCTATAGTCAGGGGGAAATAATAATGGCGTACGGGTTAAGGCAAGTTTCAAAGATTCAAAGGCTTTGTTTGCAGTGTCGTCCCATACAAACTCGTAACCTTTCTTGAGTAGTCGGGTGAATCCTTTCGTTAGTTCAGCGTAATTGGGGATGAAACAGCACAAAAAAATTCCCTTCCCTTGCAAACTTTGGAGCTGGCGGAGTGTGGAATGAGGAGGTAGATTAAGGATAGCCTCAACCTTCAAAGGGTCTACTTGAATCCCGTGTATCAACACAATAAAACCAAGAAGTCGGTCGGACTCCACACAAAAAACACATTTGTGTGGGTTTAAGTGGATACGATAACAACGACAATGTACAAAGATGACCCTCAAATGTGTCGGGTGATCTTGACAACGCATGGAATGCGTCGGTAGATCGTCAAGATAGGGTTGCACAATATGCTTAATATCGTGGAAAGCATAAGACATAGCACGCTGAAAAGTTGCACCAACATTCTTGAGACCAAAGGGTAACTTCCAGTAGGCAAAGGTTCCCCAAGGGAAAATGAAATTAGACTTGTGTTGGTCCGCGGGTAAGATATTAATTTGATTATAGCCGGAGAAACCGTCCATCGAGGAGAATATTTTGTTGTCGGCACAGTCATCAATGAAAGGGGTCGAGTAATTTTCCTTAGGAAAAGCCTTATTGATGTCCCTATAATCTACACAAACGTGGATGGCACCTTGTTTCTTATTCACCGGAACTAGATTGGATACCCAATCAGTCAAAGCCACGGGATAGACAAAGTCAGATTTAAGAAGTTTTTCAACTTCAAGCTTGATAGTAGCAGCTTTGCGTGGGTGCACTAGATGAAGTCTCTATCGAATGGGTTTAGCGTCCGGGTATGTCTTAATCTCATGTACAACAATATCAGGATCGATGTCTGGCATCTCTTTGTAACTCCAAGCGAAAACGTCACGGAATTCTTGGAAAAGGGCTTTGTATGTGTGGACCTCATAAGTAGAACATGAAGCCTCGATGTGAACACTCTCTACGATGTTGATTTTAATGATATGTCGAAAGGGACGGTAGGGGAAATGTTACTCAAGTTCCCTTCGTACAAAACATCATGTGTTGATTCAAGAACTGAAGAAATGACAACAATGGTCGATGGAGTCCAAATCCGTCAGTAACTCTCTATGGTGTCACGCTCTAGAAAGAGAATGGAGCGATGATGTCCATCGTCCCAGGGAGTGTCTTCCATAGACATGACTGACATGATCATCTCTTCCATAGGAAAAATCAAGTGAAACGGATTTGAAGATGAATCACAGAGAGAAGGAGAGGAGGGGGTTGTCGATTGAATAACTTGGTAAGCGGATTCGACCGGACTTAAAGGAATATTGTTGCCATAACAGAGGTAATCACCAGGTTTAGGTACTACCCATGGGTCATATGACTCAAGGGTTTCACGAACAGTGGTGGATATCATGTTAATAGAGGCAAAGAAAGGAGGGGGAATATCGAGTGGTGGGATTGGAAATGTACCCATCAAAGTTGAATCTTTCAAAAGACCCACTCTGACATTCTTGTAACCAGGGGGTGTCTTCGAGATGAAAGGAACATTGCTAGTACAAGAATCGGAATTAAAGAAGGCCAGTTGGTCAACAATAACGACCTTTCCTTGGTGCGAGAATCGTACCACACGAAAAAGGGTAGACACAACTGCACGCATGGAATCAATCTAGCTACGACCAAGTAAAAGGTTATAATCAAGAGGTGCATCGAAGACCTCAACCTCAACATTAACTGATTTACCTTCCAACGTAATAGACAACAAGGGAAGAACATTGTAGGGTTTAAATACTGTACCATTGAAGGCCTTAAGTGTATTGTGTGATTCAGTGAGGGTAGGAGAGCCAATGGCTTTCCAAAAAGTGACGAACATGACACAAGTCGAGGCTCCTTCATCAATAACAGTTCTACAGATATTCTTGTTTTCAACAAAAACTTGGATATGAAATGCTAGCTGAGGAGGAAGCCTTGGAATGTGATCTTCCAAGTCAAAGATTATTAGATTAGTGTCTATGGGGTCAATTCCACCAATGGACTTTAACAGTGCCTTCCGTTGAGCAGGGAAAATTTGAAGGACTTCAAGAGATGACATCGCAGAGGGTGCTTGTGCAATATCTTCTACAATACTGTAGTTTTGGGTAGCACGTGCGTGAGGATTGAACGCAGACTTTTGAACAATGCCCTTGGGAGGAGGGCGAAGAACTATGTCGAGACCCGGTATTTCGAGATGAAGAGGACCGTTGGGAGGTGAAGTTGAGGGAGAAGTTTGAACCAACGACGGTGGTATATCATCAACTTTCTCTTTTGACGGAGATTAATCCTTGGCTCGAGTCGTGATTGCAATTTCGTTCATTTTAGAATCCCCAGTACACATAAGTACATAAGATGAGGTAGAAGGAGAAGCTTGGTCATGAATGACCAGTTGGGCTTGCTGCTGAGAAGAGAAAGGTTGTGACAAAACAATAGGTATAGGAGGTTTTCCGCTCCCTTGGAGTAACTTAGTAACTTCGGCGCATCTCAGACAATCTTTCGTGTAATGAACGTCACCACAAATTAGGCAGGGGTAACGAGGCTTATGTTTATCTTTATCATCAGTGGTTTGCGTTTTGGATTTATCAGATTGTGGATTATTATTCTTGTCCTCCTTGTTCTTACCCTTCCCTTTCTTTTTATTCTGATTCTTCCAGGTAGGCATGGATTGAACAGAATTAACTTCGACAGTCTTATCGGTGGAAGGAGTAGGAGTAGGAGTATTTTGTGCATTAGAATTATTAGATTTAGGATTGGTGTGACTGGCGTATGCGGACTAAGCTTCAACATGAAAGGTGTTGATCACACCATCAACAGCATGAGAAGTTGTTGGAGGTATTGGGGTATAGGGTTTGTGGAAGGACGAGGAGCATCGGGGATCAAATCGTAAAACATTCCCATTTGCGAATAAATGAGATCTAGATACTGAGCATGACTAATCGCCTACTCTTCAGTGACAACACCGCCCATGGCGACATCACGAGTGATAGGCCCAATGAGTGATTTGGTAAACCACTCAGCTAATAGTTGATTAGGAAGAGGAACTTTGATTAAACGTCTTCTTCTCCTCCACCCATGAATGTGATCAGAATTATGAGTGGATGAGGATTTCTTAAAAGAACTCAAAATTTTGGTTCTTGTCTCGTATTGAATTGACAACTGGTAATGTGTCAAAAAGGCCATGGATAGAGTGTTAAAGTCATTGAAGAAACCTCGTGGTAACTCGATGTACCATTTTGTTTCTGAACCCGTGAGAGTTCATTGGAAAAGTCGTAATCTGATGGATTCATCCATCAAGGAGTTGGATGAACACCATAGATGAAAAGTCATAACATGATTATTCAGATCTTCTCCTACTCGACCGTCAAATTTAGGAATGTCGGACGGTAACTTGGCCGGTATGACGGGCCAATATGGAGAATGTAAGATAGGATCATTTAGAATCCTAGACAGATCAGGTAAATCCAAAGTGGCCACGAAAGGCAACTGTCGGTTCACTTGTGGAAACTGGTAGTTTTGAGGGGAAAGCCCCATAAGTATACTAGTAGGACCATAAGCAGTCTGCAAATAAGGAGATAGTCCTGACAGATTCGATTGTGGAGGATTTTGAGGCGTATAGCCCATAGGGTTGGGTTGAGTAGAGATGTTCCATTGGAAAGGAACACTAGATTGAACGTTCGTACCCTAAGTGGGATTCAAAGAACTTGGATACGGTTGACCAAGGTTAGGGGTGACAAAAGAGTTAACTTGAGGATGTTTCCCCCCATATGGTTGTAGATTTCCTTGGAAAGGAAGATTCCAAGGTAGAGATTGTACCACAGGTGTGTTCTGTCCATATAGTGGGTTATGGACTCCAACATGAGGTTGCCCCCCAAGTTGAGATTGTGCCCCAATTTGAGGTTTCCCCCCAAATTGAGGTTGCCCTACAACGTGGGGTTGACCTCCTATAGGAATCTAAAAACCATAAGTGATAGAAATATTGGTGCCTCCAAGTGGATTGGAGCCACTATGGCCAAATCCTCCAAGCAAAGGTGGAGGAGAAACATAAGGCCCTCCAGAGAGAACCTAGGCAGGTGTAGGAACAAAACCAATAGCAGCATTATACCCATGAGGAACAAAAAGTCCAGAACCTCTGGATGGAACCTGGGTAGAGGTAGCAATGGAAGCATTCAAATCTCTATACCCAGGGGGAAGTGATGGATTTGGTCTAGGTGGAAGTGGTGTCCCAATCGGATCTTGGGAGATAACCGCATTTCCAGTAGGAATCGCCGTGTCTTGTGGGACCATAGTATAATGGGCCATCTGGAGAGTAGGAATCGAGTGAGAACCAATCAACAATTGGTCTAAAATGGTGATGACATTACTGGTAGTACCAGTATAATGGTCTAAATGTATCGTATAGGTGACAGACGTCTCGGGCACTTGTGATGCCATAGGTCGATCAGGACTCGCTCCTAGGTTACCGTACAAATCATGTACTGTCAAAGGGATAGAACCAAAACCAGAAGTTCCAACAGTGTGAGTCGGGGTCCTAAATTATTCACTTTGAAAAAGTGGATCCTCTACTCTAGATCTTGCGTTAGGTCTGGTAGGTACTTCAGTTTTTTCAACAAGAACAATTTCTCCGGATGAGTTCACCTAGGCTATACGTGGATTTCGTCGAACACTCAATGTCGGATTGACCGGGAGTCGAAAAGCCTCTAAGGAGTCCAAAACAATTCGAAATACTTCCAAAGAGTGTGTGCTTCCAACCTCAGAAGATACTTCATTATTGACTACTCCCTCAGGAGAGCCTTCTGGTGAGTTAGGAGGCAAAGGTTGGTAACCTTTCAGATCTTCCGGAGGTAGCCCTTCCATCCTATGTGAACGGAGAAGGCAGATGTTGCTTGAGCCGAGTAAAGAACGAAGAAAATCTATGGCCGACTAGAGGAACCAAACAACACTCACTAATAAAATCTAGGAATCAAACCAAGCAAACAAACCTTCTTATTTCTAAGTCACTAGTTGGTGATGAAATTCAACATCGTTAAATCAAGACAAGAAGGGGTTGGGATAAGAGGGTGGAAAATTTACGTTGACGACCTGCTTAATGGACTTACACCCTAGTGCAAGATCGCACACATAATCGTGGGTATACCCTCCAAGGAGCCTGAGTGAGTTTGGCCAACGTTAATTCCAGGTACCATGAAGACTTGCCCCTCCACAGTCACCTTGTGTAAAGACCCTAAAGAGATAGGCTACAAAGGTTACTAACTACAACAGTAATTCTTGGGGAAATAGTCGACGGTCTGACCCACATGCAAAGGCAGGGTATCTAGCCTGAAATCAACTCAAAAGGCTTCCACTCATAATTGTGGGTATACCTTCAAGTGACCCCCATAATACGCGCAATCCTACACCAAGACCAACAAAGCAGGGTGAGTAACTCTCCTAGTCTTAATGCAACCTCAGGTTTGACCCTTGTGTGAGAAGGGCTTCCCAGGACAAAATGTAGCAATTGGATTTGAACTCTCCCTATCACAAGATACAATTGTGTGTTTTGATTCTTTGGAGAGTGTGCCTCACAACCTATTCCAAAGAATTATCCTAGATAATGTTGGTGAAAAAAATCCCTAGAAAATATAAGTTACTAATAAATTTTGAATTTACGTTTTATTTTAGAGGTTGTTGCTTACTCAAAAAAGGAGACGGAAGTGAAGTTGTTGATGTTGTGACCTTGACCCAATCAAATGCAAAAAGAGATGAATATGCAATTTTCAATTCAATGAACTCTAGTTACAGTAGGTAGAAGGTATTTCTTTTGAAGTACAAAAAGCTACCAATTGCAATTCCTCAATTCCGAATGAACACAATTCCAAACAATCATGAACTCCAAATTTTCCAATTTCTTCTCTTTAAAAATATTTTGAATGTAAAAAAATTCTTATAAGAGATTACTACAAGAATTAGTGAATTCAGTTCTTCGTTTCCAAAACAAAATCAGAGATGTGATAACGGAAGAAAAATATAATCCAAGAAAATCAAGACATTCTCAACACAATTCCCAAATCAAATTCACAAAGTAGACACAAACGAAAAAAGGCAAGAAAACCTTTTGACATAAGCAAGAAAAAAGTGTTTCTTAATTAGCAAACAATCTGACAAATAGAATGAATCCAAAACTTCAAAACAAACCAAAGACCCTTTGTCAAACAAGCACTCAGATCACGATCTTAGATTATATCCTTGTGACAATTAGCAAAAGTAAAAACTTGCAAAAATATAAAGAAGGACTTTCAATCACTAAAAACCAATCACAAGCAATCTTTAAACTCAGAAATCAATCAAACATGGGCACAGGAAGTTCACCCCAGGCTACCAAAGCAAATCTAGGTGGTAAAAGGCAAAATGACTCACTTCATCAAAACCTACAGGAGTCATCGCAGGTTGGGTATAAGACACAGAGCGACAAGCTAAGGTCGTCACAGGCCACTGGCAGAGCAGAGTGTGACGTCGTCGCACTGGATCGGCTAAGCAGAGATCGACATCTCGAGGTCGTCGCAGGCCGTCAATAAGGTATAGTGCGACGATCTCTATAAATTTAGAAAAATTGGAAGAAAGACAAAGAATCCAAAGGAACTTCTAAACCCGAGGAGTCTAAATGGATCACCCACGGACTCGGAGAAATAAAATTATCAGAGGAAGGCAGGCTAAAGGAAAATGGGAAGCAAAAAATCAAAAAGAGGTCGTATCCCCAGTATGGTCTCCAATTTTGTTATGGGACTTATTGGTAAATGCAGACATAAACAAATCTCCCTAGATCCACCTAGATCTAGAACAAAACATAATAGAATATGATGATTTCCCTAAGCTCTAATCATTGAGTTTACTATCTAACAAGACATGGGCAACATACCATTTAAATATCGCTTCCTCTTGTCGTTGTCATCTTATGTCCACTCTAGTGCTCCTGTGATATTGGATCTGTAAGGGAACACAAGCCAACCAAAGTGAAAGCAATAATATACTCAACGAGAACCTATGTATGTGATCAAGGAATCATACAATAAAATGAGATGAGTTTTATGGGAAATAAACATATCACTGTATCATATAATAATGAAAGTGGAGATTACAACCAAAGCCTTGATGTTGCAAGGTCCCCTTCCGATGACCCTTTGCTCCAACACACACACTTGCTTCGACCTTGAATGAAGAAGATCCACAATGACTTGATAAACTGAAATGAAACCCTCAAGTATGAACTGAAGTAGAATTCCTCATCCAATTCTTAGCCTATTCAATATTAATCTTGCTTGAATCAACCTTATCCTTTTCCATGAGAAATCCCTCTTTATATAGGGGAAAGAGAGATGGTTGAAGAGACTAGGATGATCCCACCAAATCAGAGAAGCGAGTAGCATCCCAACCATATGGATGCCACCTCATCTTCTAGAAGATATCCTTCTAGAACTTTCATGACGTTCAACCTTTTCTTAACCTTTTGACATCGTCGCACCCTAGTTGTAGAGTAGCCTGTGGAGATGTCGCAAACCATCTTTAGGGAAGAGGGCAACGACCATGCATCGTCGCATCTTGCTTATGGTGCAGCCTGCAATGACCCTCCTTAACAAGGTTTTTGATAAGAGAAAGTTAGTCACTTTCCTCATGAAGAAAGGCTCTTTTGGGAACATGCACACATGTTTTCAATGGATCACTAAGATGACCAAAATAATGTGTAACACCAAGTAGCGCAACTTCTCCAGCAAAGCAAGTAGCTTACCAAGGTTCAGATTCAGCAAGCGCTTTCCCCTCTCCCCTAGGAAATCAATGCAATGGATACCATTGCTTCCTAAGGAGGGAGTATTGATCCAGGTGGATATCGTTGGCCACACACCTATTCCAACTGGCTCAAAACAGTTTGTTGGCAACTTGCTATTGTTAGCATTTTTTCGGTTCCTAAACTTTTGGGGCCATTTTGAGGGCCTAAATGATGTTTTTTCACGATCGGGAACTTCATTGTAACCAAAGGCTCTCATTGAGCCCCCACAATGAATCTCCTCGTTGATACTTTTCCAACGAGCTATCGTGCAACCCAAACGGAGATCATATGCCAAAGTTATGCCCCCGAGAAGTTGATACACCAAACTACCCAAAACGAGGTCCAAAAAACTGTTGGTTTTTCGTCTTTCGGGGTTAGGGTTTTGGATTTTCTTTATGATAAAAAGGACTTTGGAGCCTCATTGTAATAATCATATTCTTGTGAATGTGAGTAGCCATCACATCTCTTCTCAAAGATAAGTTTCCACCATTCTAGTGAGTCTTTCACTCTGTATTTCTACAGTTTTGTACATTTCGCTCATTAATAGAAATTGTGTATTACTGTATCTTTGTGTTTACGTTTATATCTCTGATAAATCTCTGTTATATTATTGGATATATGATATATATATGTACATTTATTTATTGTATATTCGCTCTCATTTCGTGTCGAAAATAATCTGGATCATTACAACCGAAGAGATGTTTCAGGAAACAATGTCATTTGGAAGAGCCAGAAAAGAGAATAGGGCCAAGCCTTGAAGATTTTTCAGTTGTTATAGAAAGATTTGACTCACCCCATGCAATCTTGCACATAAATCCTTTTTCCATTTCCCTATGCAGACTTTTCATCCCTTTTTGCAAATCTCAGAGCTAAAAATACATATGTTTCCACATATACGCACCTTGCCTACTATACAGCATCCATATATGCAGGGTGCACCACTACAACCCGCGTACATTGGGAAATGTGCCAAAAATTGAAAAATAGTGTCATGTTTCCATGTCACGATAGGAGATCAATGATCCTTGGCCTTGCATATACTGGAAACGTTCTGACTCGGCCCTTCAGTTCCATTTGAAGGCTATAAATGGGTCAATTTCAAGCTATGGAAAAGAGGAGAAAGAATTCAACTTTGAGAGCAAAGTTACTCTGGAGGAATTATTCACTTCACATTGAGTCTACATCCCTTTATCATTTAAGTCTAAACGCAGTGTTCAACCCCCAAGATCTTCCCTTATTGAGTGAGAACTCCATTGTCTCTCTTCTATGAGCTTGCCTTTGGTGGAGGCCCAGCTGGAAGGAACTTAGTTTCTCGGTTTCGAACCATGTCGACATAGAACTCTGTAGCTTATTCACTTATGTTGATTATATCTTAATAGAAATACTCTTTTCTCGTCCAATTGATATCTTGCAAATATTTGAATTATTATTACATGGGTGTATTTGTTATGAATGTTAATGGATTATGCTATTGAATGTGCTAACATCATATATTATCACCATATGCTTGCTTTTCTTGGTTGTTGAGGACTAGTTGCGGGTATATTGTTTTGGTTCAAGTGCTCAATGGTGGACTTCATCGAACCTCTGGACAAGGTAGGCATTTTATCTTGTCTTGCTAGTACATTTGTTTATATAACATACTTGAAAATAGAGTTGATTTATGCAGTCATTTCCGTCTGTTGGGGTTTCCCCCTAGCCATAGAGAGATTTTCCTCGTAACAGAATTGGCGACCATATTGGGGATTGAATCTTCTTTCTTTGGGTTTGGACTATTTTTCTCCTTAGATTGCTCTCGTTCATATTGTGTTTCTTGTCGTATCATTGCTTGACAACCTCTGTTCACTCTGGGTCTGAGTCTTTCAGCCTTCTCCTTTGCCTAGTTGTGTTTTTGACACACATATGCGGGTTTTTGCTTGATAGTCGTGTACATACGCGTGTTGTCCTTATGCAAGCTGCGTACATACATGATTTTCCCTTCAACAGTCCCGTACATCAACCTATTTTGCTTGTTTTTTGTGTTTGGTGGTTGTTGGGTAGGTTTTGATGATTTTTTAGTCTTCTTGGGTCTCTGTAGTGACTGTTAAGTGTTTGTGGGATGACAGGAAACCTATCTTTAGTTAAATTTTTGGGCGGTGCCTTTCTCGTCATCTTTTCATTCTGATTGTCCTTGTACATTGGGCTAGGTGTTTTGCTCCTTGGTATCCTACTTGAGTTGTCTCTTTCTATACACAGTAGAGTCTTTATATATCAAGTTGTTGTTCAGTTCATGCATTTTAATTTTTCTTATATTGAAAATACAAAACATTAGGCATTTTTCATTCATTGGCATTTTGATCTTTTGAGTCTTTGTCATTTATCTTAGTGCATGTAAAGAAAGATTGCATTTTTATTCAGAATTGCAGAATTGAATTGAAAATTGCATTGTTGTTGAGAAAGCATATCATTCATTGAAAATTGAAGTTAGGACTCTGCATTGTATTCATATTTACTTTACTTGTTGAGTTGTAACATCACTAGTTTCATGACCGTACCTTTTGAGTAAGCATGGCCATTAAAATTGTCGCTATAATTTAAAATTGATTAGTAACGATTTTATTTTCTAGGGTGCACAAACTAGCTTAGGATTTAGTGCCTTGGAATATGATTTTGTGAATAAACTTCTCCAAGGCAATTAAATCAACATATGTGTCTGACTAAGGGAGTGGAGAATTCCATTGTATAATCAGTAATATTAGGAGGCTCTTCTTACACCAGAGTTAATCACGAGGTCACACGAGGTCGGTTGAAGGGATATCCCCCCGATACCTTCTTAGCGTCAGAGATATTTCTGGGGATTTATTCGTATCTGGGGATCTTGCTAGTGCCCTTACCTCCGTGAGAGGCGGTGCTTTCAAGGTTTCAGGCTTTTCTACCCTGACCATATGGTGGACCTGACTTACGACTGCTCGCATGTGCATCGGTTATACAGTGGTTGCTTAGTTGCTTGACTTAAGTGCCACATAGGTTACTTGCATGGGTTATTCTGCAGGTACCTTGGGTGAGCCAAGGGTCAGACAACACACATCCTTTATGGAGGATTACCTCTTCAGGGGAATTTGACCAACTGGTTGTTAAGCCCACAAGGGCCCTTATAACTGAATGTGTTACCTTCGATCTTTAGCAGGGAGTCTCAGGCCCCTCTTAGGAAAGGCATAACTACTTTAGGGAGGGAGGCCCTTTTCAACCACTTTATCCTATTTGTGTGCATATTGGTCGTTTGATTATTTTTGGTGTGCTCTTTGATTACTAGTTGGCCTTAGGATTTGTTTTTATATCTTGAGTCTTAAGTCATCGTGGAGTCAAACCCGTCGGTCCCGTCGCTTCTTACAGTTACCACCGATTTTTGAGTCTTTTCCTTTTAAAATGCGTAGAGTTATTAGACATGGTACACACACCTCCACTGTTCAGACTTGTGATTCTACAAGGATGAGTACTGAACTCAGTCATCAAAATACTAGGAGCCCTTCGACTCCCACACCTACTATCATTAATGGCACCCCTTCGACTCTTGCAACCACAATTATTGTAGTGTCGAAGGCACCTATCATCACTATTGTTTGTCCTATAGTGAATGCTAAATCTAATGCCACAAACCCATTTGGGTCTCTTGGTCACTCATCGGGCTATAATGTTCAGTCCATCCCTATGGCCTCTAGTCCTTTTTCCTATGGTATGTTGAATTTTACCTCTCATTTTTCAAACTCCATCCCAGTTTTTGTCCCTAATGCTAGCATTGGACTTGGGGGCACAACTCCTCCTTATACTCCATTCTCGTTTGGTGGCTCTCAGATCCCTCAAATGACTCCTACTATGGGAGGCATTCCCTCTTTTAACCTCGGGTCTAATCCTCTTGCTTCTAGATGGAGCAACCAACCTGGCAGACAAGCTTCTGTTCAAGTTTCATCCTATACCCTCACCTCCTCAGTGTCGATTCCAACCAACACGTTTGGCATGATGAATCCACCTCTATCCTCTGGATTCACACCTGGAGGAGGTTAGTTTCATACCTTGGGCAACCCCCAACCCGAAGCCACTCCGGCTGGGGGCAATTTTTATAACCCCCATAAAAACATTCCTACTGGAATGATGCCCAACCAACCTCTTATGAATCATCATGGAGGAGGGTCTTACAATCCCGAATAAGGCCATGGTGCTTACCAAAACTCTAGACGGGTTGTAGTTCCCTAAACACAATCTTTCCAAGGAGCTTGGGGCTAGATGCTGCAACCCTGTCTCCCTTTTTTGTCCACGCTTAATCTGCTAGACTTGTCTAAGTTGATGAATGACCCTGTGTGTCATGATCATACATGGCATCCCGTCCCCACCAAACTTCCTTCAGACTTTTCGAAATTTGAAGGTAAGAATGGCGAGGATCCCGGTGATCACATCACCACCTTTCACCTATGGTGCTCCTCGAATTCCCTTAATGACGATTCCATTCGATTAAGATTATTTCAACTCACCCTCATTGGGGTTGTTGCTAAATGGCATATCGAGCTACCTAGGGGGGCATATGGGCCCTTTAGTCAGATGGTGCTAGTCTTCCTTAACCACTTCCAATTGTCGGTTCGTTACGATGTTGGCCTAGAACTTTTGTTGACTTTATGCCAAGACACAGCCACTCATATCTCGGATCACATCCAAGAGTGGCGTAAACGGAAGAGGTTGATCAAGACCTGCATACCCCCAAAATTTATTTTAGAGTGCTTCCTTAAGTCTTTGCAACCTCCTATCTCGAAGGATGTTGCTACATCCTAGGTTACTTCTGAGGAAGAAGAAATCTTCAAAGCCCAGCAGTTAGATCTTATATACGCTCAGACTGGGATGTTATACTAGATTCTTCCTGATGCACTGAGGTCAAACTATGACCCTAGACAAAAGCTTGGACCTCATGTCGATGGCATTGTAACTCCGCCAATGTGAAATTTGTAGACTCTGTGACAATCCATTTGAAAGAGTTATCTCTAAACCAATCTGCAGGAGGGCCATCTTCGTCTGTGTCTTCCAATCCCACTCAGTCAGTGGAAGTACATTCCATCCAATCATCGACTGACCCAAATGGTAACCAACAACCAGGCGAGAATAAGAAGAAAGGACGTAATTATAATCGTAAGGGTGGGAAGAATAATAAACCCAAGGACAATGGTGATAATGAGAAGATGAATAATAATGTTGGTGAGGGAAAGAAAGAAAGGCGTAAGGTGAAATTTCCCTGTACGCTTTGCACACACGATCATCTTACTCATTTATGCCCCAAACTTGTGGAAGTTGCGAGGCTCTTATCTCTACCGCCCGTCATGTTGATGAATCCTTTCCCACATAACCAACACATGGCCTCGATCTCCTCAAATGCTGAAAATGTGGCCAGTGGGAGTCAAAACCCACCGTCACAAGACGGTGACCGTTTATGTATCAATATGGTTAATTCTTAGGATAATGTAGCCACCCGACCTCGTGATTACAGTTCTTCACAGACTGTACCTGGTCTAGAATCTCCTCCTCCTCTAGAGACGCACTTGTAGATCGAAAAACCAGAGCCACTGCCTCGTATTCCGAAAGGAGTACTCAAGTGCTCCACCCACAATCCAAATGCTAGAGCTGCCCAGAATTACTTTATCGTTGAGGACCTCTGTCAAACCCCTTGTGCGATGTCAGCTCTAGAGCTACTCCAGACGTGTCCTTCACAAAGGAGTGTCTTGTTATTTGCGTTAGAAGTTCTAGACCCCAGTGGCTTGAAATTTATCAAGTTTGATGTCACGGATGTGAAGCCTCGCTTTCCTTACCATGTGGCATTCCAAATCCACATGGGGTACTCAAAATGTACCATCAAATGTGTGGTTGTTGATGAAGGAGATGCTACATGTGTGATGTCCCCAATCTGTTGGAAAGCTCTCGGCTCTCCGCCTCTTTCTCAGTCGTCGACCATGTCGACTGCTTTTGACGGTCGTTCCTTCCGCCCTCACAATATTCTTCTTGCCTTTCTAATCCAGTTAGGTGGGAAGATGGTAGAGGTGGATGTCGAGGTGGTTGATGTGCTTCTCGATTATAACTTATTACTAGGATGCAATTGGACTTATGTTATGAATGTGGTTGTATCATCCATCTTCCATACTCTTTGTTTTCCTCAGGATGGGAAGATCATGACGATCGACCAGTTATCCTTTGAATATGCCAGCCCCAATGCATTTGTTGGACCATTGATCCTTGTGGTCGACAATTCTCAGCCGACAACTGAGAATATCAGTGTCAGAATGTATTCATCCCTTATGGGTACCTTCAACTTCATGGCACCGATTCACCATGTTTACGCCATGTCCAGTAGGCCTATTTCGTCATAGAGGTATGTTCCTTTCCGCACTTCCTATTTTAACGATCCTTGGACCTACCTTCCTCGACTTCATCTTGTGAGGGTCAGTCACATGTTGGAGTGGCCATGCCACTATCGGCAGCGGAGATTGCGTATCAAGTTGTTCTTGACTCTTTCGTCGATCCATATCCTATTACCTCGTCGACGGATGAGGATCTTGTTCTTAAGCCCGTGTGGGCCACTTTCTCATCTTGTTCACATGACTGCCTAGATGATACTTTGCCCTCGGACGAAGCTATCATTGAAGCCATGAATGGTTCTGACAAACCCTGGGATGATATGCATCATCGCTCTTATTTTCTCCCAGAGCTTGCTAGAATCGAACAAGATGACTTTTGATCTACTTTGAGCGAGATAGTTGGTCACGTTGTAGTTCCACTTGATACACACGACATTTATGCCGAAGGAAATATGGCGAGTATCTCTCCTACCGTCACGATAGATATCTCTCATACCCCTGGAAAGATTGAAAACGTACACATCGGTGTAGATTGTTCACCTTAAGAAATCTTGATCTACACCGAACTCTTCAAGGAATTCGGATATGTATTTGCTTGGTCATATGAAGAGATGTCAGGAATCGACTCTCGTATTGTTGAGCATGAGATTATAACTTATCCAGATGGTAAGCCTGTTGGAAAACGTCTTAAAGCTGTCAATCCCCGGAAGGCCCCTGCTATTAAGGAAGAGGTAGATAAACTACTTAATGTTGGCTTTATCTACCCAGTTCCCTTGACTGAATGGGTATCCAATCTCGTTCCTATAAATAATAAGCAAGGAACCATCCATGTATGCATGGACTTTCGTGACCTGGACAAGGCCTGTCCTAAAGAAAACTTCTCGACACCTTTCATCGATCAGATTCTCAACGAGTGTGCAGGAAGCGAAGTGTTTTCTTTCATGGACGGATTTTCAGGGTATAACCAAATTCAAATTAAACCCAAGGATCAACACAAGACAACATTTATTTTTCCTTGGGGTACTTTCGCATACCGGAAGATGCCTTTCAGCCTTAAAAACATCGGAGCAACCTTCCAATGTGCTATGACATTCACATTCCACGATCTTAAGCATATAGTCGAAGCTTATCTTGACGATCTTGTTGCTCACTCACGTAAGAGAGTGGATCACTCTAAGCACCTTCGGCTAGTTTTTGAAAGATGTCGTCATTATAGAATCTGGTTGAACCCTCATAAGTGCATATTTTGCATTAGGTCTGGACATCTTTTGGGATTTTTAGTCTCTTAGACCTGGATCATGGTAGATTCGTTAAAGGTTGAGGCAATACTTTGTTTGCCTCCCCCGCGCACTATTCGACAACTTCAAGGTTTACAGGAGAAATATAACTTTTTATGTCGGTTTATAGTAAACTATGCCAATATTACTAAGGGTTTCATGCGTCTTTTAAAGAAGGATGCCCCTTTTATCTGGGATGAGCAAGCCCAGGAATCCTTCGATGCTTTGAAGAAAGTCTTGGTATCGACGCCTCTGCTAAAGTCTCCTAACTATAGTAGGGATTAATTGCTTTATGTCACTGCATCCAAAGAGACGATTGGTATGGTTTTAGTTTAGGAGGATGATGAGCTCCACGATCATGTCATCTACTATCTTAGTATATACTTAATCGGTTTTGAGCTCAATTATTCTCATGTTGAAAAGCTAGCTTTGGTTGTCGTTCGCGTAGTCCAAATTTTACGCCATTATATATTGCTTTGCAAGACTACCGTGGTTGTTGATGTCAATCCATTTCAATACGCTCTTACTAGGCGTATCATAGGGCGAAAATATAATAAATGGATTGTCATTTTACAAGAATTTGATCTCGATTTCGCTTTTGCGAAATCCAAGAAATCACTAGTCTTTGCGGAGTTAATATCTGACTTCCCACGATTGGATGAGGATGTTATTCATTTTGATTTGTTTGTAGACAAACACATTTTCCTTGTCTCGTCATTCGACCCTTGGTATGGAGACATTGTTCTCTATCTTCAAACTTTGAAGTTCTGATCGACGGTGTGTACGATACCAAGCTAAGAATTACATTATCGTCGACGACACTTTGTATCATCGAGGAATAGACAATATCATGCGTTGTTGTTTAACTCACAAAGAAGTCGACTCAGTTCTAAACAATTGCCACAGTGGGGCTTGTGGTGGTCATATATCCAGGCTTGCGACAGCCCAGAAAATTTTGCAAGCTGGTTATTTCTGGCCATCTATCTTTAAATATTGTGTTGAAGTGGTTAAGAAGTGTCACCCCTACTAGGTGTTCAATCGGAAAATGCGCTCACATCCAACCCCTCTTCACCCAGTCATTATCGTCGGTCCCTTCACCAAATGGGGGGTGGACTTCATGGATTGCAACCCAACTTCGGATGGGGGGCATCAACACATTATCGTGGTCGTAGACTACTTTACTAATTGGGTCGAATTCATGCCTACAGTTAAATATGACAGGAAGACTATCACCTTCTTCGTATTTAATCAAATTATCGCCCGGTTCGGTATCCCGAGTGAGATTGTCACTGATCATGGCAGTCACTTTCAGAACGAAATGATGGAAGAGCTAGCATCCAAGTTGGGTTTTAACCATGGTCATTCTTCCCCTTACTACCCCCAGGAAAATGGGAAAATAGAGGCCATCAACAAGTCTCTCAAGACCATTTTGCAAAAAAATGTCAGCCAAAGTAAATCTGACTGGCATATTATGCTATATCCCCCACTCTGGGCATATCGAACCTCGGTTAAGACTACCATTGGTTTTTCTCCTTTCTAGTGAGTACACGGTGTGGAGTCGATATTACCTATTGAATGTGAAATCCCTTCTCTTAGATTGGTATTCACGCTCCTCCCTGACACTTTCGATCTCGAGCGATGTGTCGTACACCTAGAGAGTCTTGAGGAGCAGTGTCGAGACACCTCTACGGCTATCAAGGTGAACAAAAGATGTGTCAAGGTCCAATACGATAAGTTTGTCTATCCTCGATTGTAAACTGAAGGTGACTTGGTCCTTTTATATGATCAAGCCAAAGAACCATTGGGGGCAAGCAAGTTCAAACCCATGTGGCACAGTCCCTATATCGTGCGACGTGTCTTAGAAAAAGGAGCCTATGAGTTAGAATATTATGAAGGGAATATGTTGGCCGAGCCCAGGAATGGACTCTACTTGAAAATATATTACGCTTGAGCCCCAAGCTTGGGCATAACTCTTTGTATACTAATGTAATTTAGTGTATATATATTTTCCTTTTATTTTTCGTCTTCAGCTTGCTTATCAAGTTTTCCCTTGGTTGGCAGATGTAAACGGAGTCTTCGGTCTACTTAGGATTTGCAGACAGAGCCAGTCGTCATACACAAAACTTGGCTTTTGTCACTTGGGTGGTTTACTCACCGAAGGGTCTACTGGTGTCTTCAGGTGGCGTATGCCTAGGGCCATCCATGAATAATGTGGTCGAACATAGCGTCGTTATAGAACTTTTGCACGATGTTATTTCCCATGGTATTCGCTCTTTAGAATTTTGCATGGATTCCCAATTAGTAGTATGTCAATTGAACGACAGTTATCGCATGCGCGATCCTACTTTTCGACAATTCCTACGGGTACGTCTTTTAGAGCGACAGTTTGATTTTATTACTTATCATCACATACCTAGGAGTTCTAATTATGTATCTAATGCTTATGCTAATTTCGTTTTAGATTAGGATTTGTCACATAAATAAAGCAAAGAAAACAATCTCATTAATGTACACATTGTAATATAAGTAAAGCCAAAGAACCCTGTTTTATATATATTTCAAAAAATATGATGTTTATAATACAAAATTGGGGCCAACACCTACACATATACAACCGATAATACAAAACCCATGACATCTACGCCTATGGCACTGGATGTGTGTCATGATAACAAACTAGGGCATTTGTGAGATGCCGAAAGAGTCGCACCCAAGCTCTGGGCACACCAACCACTTGTCGTTGCATGGCCTCCGACAGATCCTCTACCTGAACCATCGGAATCCTATGTGTCAAACAAGACAAGTTGCCCTGCACATTTTGAAGGATTCTCTATGCTTCTCCTCCCACCGCCTCATCTCCCCGGTGCCTCCGACGATGTCGTGGAAGCCCATCCAACCATCACAAACCTATGTCTAGGTCACACAAGTGTCTAGTTAGTACTTAAGCATCATCTAAAAATATTTATGTCTTCCTATACAAAAATAGAAAAAAAATGAAATATTTAAAAACTTTGACATACCTATGCCCCCGTAGGCGGTCCCTGGTGGCAGTGGCATGTCAAGGTCCCCTCTGAAGTTGATCCCTTCATAGGGGTAGTCATCTAAAGCAATGACATGTCGCCTCCACCAGTAAAATAAATCATCATTGTAGGGTGTGGGCACCCTACCTCCCCTCTGTCGTCTCATTACCTCGGTCCACCATGCCATGGCTGGATCGCGAGGTCCTCTAGGAATGATCTCGACTCTAGGTCCCAAACCTGGAACCCACTTGAAGAAAAATCTACACAAGATACAGGAAAACTTGAAGTTCCACTTGTCACCTTATTTGCACTTTGTCAATTGGCTCTTCATATTAGCCAGTAGTGAGGTGCACCAATCATACACCATGGGTCTTAAGCACTCTACAGAATAGAACATGAGTGGCCTCGATGTCTGATTCAACGAAGTCAATCCTGTGATCCTGGTCAAAACGAGGACAACAATCTTGAGGCTGAGATTTTTTATCGCTCGGATGGGGAGTTGACTCCTGACCTTCTCGGTCCCCGCTATACAATGAGTGTCTATGTATTCCTTTATCTTCATACTTCTC